>CAEFZX010006726.1:0-160100 GCA_903066825.1 Alfaro cultratus
ATAATAACTATTATTATTATTATTATTATTATTATTATTATTATTAAAAAGTATTAAAAAAAAAAAAATTATTAATAATAATAATAATTATAATAATAATAGTAATAATAATAATAATAATAATTATTATTATTATTATTATTATTATTATTATGTCCTTATTATAGTATTATTATATAGTAATTATAATAATTACTATAATAATTATTCTAATAATTATTATAATAATAATTATTATTATTATTATTATTATAATTATCATTATTATTATAATTACTATAATAATAATAATAATAACTATTATTATTGTTATTATTATTATTATTATTATTATTATTATTATTATTATGCCATTTCCTGCTGCTCTCACACATGTCAACAATCAATCATTTAAGTCTCCCCACACCAATCCAACCCTGAAAGTATTCCCACATTAAATGGCATTTAAACATTACATTCTTATCTTTCATTGTACAATTATTTACACATTATTAACCTCAACAATAGCATTTTTTCCCTTTAAACAACAAAAACTCTTTTTAGTTTAAAATTTCCTTCTCTTCTTAAACTGTAACCTATTTCTCTGTCATAAAACATTTTTTGAATATTGTGTGAAAGTTTAGTTTCTTGCTTGAACATAAATTGTATGGCTTTAAGTTTCACAAGGTCCCAGAATTTCACTTCATGTGAGCAACTACGTTTCCATTGCAAATGTTCACAGAACTCTGTCAATATTCTGCTAATGTCAAATGTTCATAAATAAGAAAATATTTAAATCACTCTTGTTCATGCAAAAAGTCATTAAAAACACCCTCCTTCCACTTCCTCTCATCTTCTTCATCTTTTCCATGAGTAGTAACATCCGGTTGTTGATTGCAATAAAAAAAAAGTGCTTCCATTGCAGTTTTGAGAAATTCAGTGGGAAAAAACACCACATCCTAAAGCATGAGTTTTTTGACACTGGAGAGCAAATTTATTTGCATTACTCCAATTTGCTCAATGCTATGCTCAGTGGAAATGCAGCTGGTGTTTTGATGGTGACAGTGGTTAATACTCTTAAGCATCAGAGATCTAACGAAGCTTTCAATGTTTTCTGTTTTTTTTTTTTTTGTCTGACAGTCTGAAGACCACCCTGAAGAAGCGTCTGTCCGGTGACGTGGTGAACCTGTCAGGAATCCCGCTGTCCGGACGCGACGTCCACCGCGTGGCCTTCTACCTGCAGACCTGCAGCGAGGCAGTGTCTGCTGTGGACCTGAGCTTCACCGAGCTGCTGGACGAGAGCTTACGTCTGCTGCTGCCCCTCCTCAGCTGCCTGCCCAAACTGACCACGCTAGCCGTCAACGGCAACCGCCTCACAGCCGCCATACTAAAAGACCTGACGGAGATGGTGAAGGACCCCAGAAAGTTCCCCAGTCTGGCCTGGATCGACATGGGCAACAACGTGGACATCTTCACCGTCCCACAGCCGCTGCTCGTGGCCCTGCGGCGCCGCTTTGGTTTGCGCAGCAGCCTGCCCACCATCTATGAGTACAGCGAGGCACAGGTGTTTGGAAGCTACAACCCAAACATGGAGACGTCTGTGGAGGAACCCAGTCTGTATGAGGAGGGGGATGTAGAGGAAGACGATAGAGTGGAGGAGGAGGAAGAAGAGGAGGACAGACTGGAGCTTCGAGCCTGGGGCTTCAGAGAGGAAAACATGTCAAAGAATATGCCGCTCCACTTCTGTGGGAGGTGATCGCCCAGGGCGGCTTTCTTTTAGACTGGCAGCCTCTTGTATCCTCAAGTCTAGCCTGCTCTGCTAGAGTGGCAGGAGATGCTGACGTTGACCCACACGTTTCTGAAAATAACTTTAAAATGAGTAACCATGTTGTGTGTCCCTGTGGACGCTCTGAACACTGCAGACAGCTCTGTGCTTTTACAGTCAGTAAGAATAAATTTGTACACTGATTTAATCTTTATTTATTCAGGGAGGTTTAACTGAACAGGCTTATTGTTTTCCAGTGCAACATGGTTGTAAAACTGGGAGACTTCCTGTAAAGACTCTCCCAGTTTTCCAAAACTGTCCACTGGAGCCGCTTGGGAATTAAGTGCCTTAAAAATGGGCACATCAGGAGGAGCTGCTGAAGAAGACAGGATCATTACATGGCTTTTTACTTTATGTAGGGCTAAAGTTGCTGGAATCAAGGATAAATATAAACCTGGCACTGTAAATATATTACAACTTTCCAATTAAAAGCCCCTTTATTTATTTATATCCCGTCTCAGCAAACGCAGAAAGAGGGCAAAGGTTGCTTACCTCAAAACAATGCATTTTCATCTGCAGATAACAAAACTCTAAATAGAATAGAATAGAAAATGTAGACTTTGAAATAAAATTGAGGAAGACAATATAAGAAATAAGAACTAAAAGTAAGAAAGGCTGAAGATATAAAATACATATAAACATGAATTTTCTGCATAAATACATACTTAAAAATTACCAACAGAATCCATAAGACCATAAAAACCAGACGTAAATTAAATTCATATTAAAAAAAATAAGTAGATAAACAAGAACATGTGAAACTGCTACCATATTTAACTAGCCATTTCTATATTTTTTTATAAAAATGTTGCCATCCCATACTTTACATGTGACTCCTCAAAGTTAGCTTTATTGTCAATTTGCTACATTTGCCAGACTTGCAGCTAATTTGAGAACTTGATCCTGATAGACACACAATAAGCAACATCTAAAGGAAAGCACCGTAACAACAAACAGCAACATCGAAATAGCTGAAATCTATTCAGCGTGTTTCCAAAAATTGTCTACAATGTATCAGTTGTTTGTTAAAAAATCCCCCAAAAATGAATGTTTAACTTCTCGTAATGTAATGAAACTTTCAGCTGAGCTTCCTGGAGATTCTTCTGATGCCTCAGATATTTTTCAACTTGACTTCATTCCAGATAGTAACAAATTAACACAAAACAAATCTTTTGAAACAAGATCACACACTGATGGTGTTTGGCAGAGACTTTTTGCTATTAAATGGAGCGAACTGCAGATCTGTGAGAGAGACTTCTCTCCCAGCACAGGGCAGAGGAAGGATACCAAAATATTTTTGTATTGTTTTGCGGTGGCGAGAAGCAAAGCAAAACTTTTTCACTTTGCATAATGTCTAAGAAAGCTGTGATCTCTGTTAATCAGATCAGGAGAGGCTTGCAAAAGAAACAACAGCGTCAACAATTATTATATTTTAATGGTTGTAGGGCCATTTTTATAAAAGTTTAATGGCCACAAGTCCTAAAACTGTATTTGGCAAAATATGCAGGCAGAGAGTCACCTCATTAATATTAAACCCAATGTAAAACATGATTTCTCACCCACAGGGCGATGGACTCGTCAGAATAACAATTGGTGCTGAGCTGCACAGAGAGAACAGAGACGAGGCTTCAGGGAAAAGGAACATGAACGTCCTCAAGTCATCCAGATAGATCTAGAAGATGTAGATTATTTCTGAAGATGAATCTGAGTGGATACACACTGAACGCCATCATCCAGTCTGGTCAAATGTGAAGAGGAAATGTAAACTCTGGTGTCGGATGCAACATAGTTGTGTTTTAACTTCATTTTCAGTAAAAGAACATAATTGGGTGCAGATTAGTGAGAAGTATTTACATTTTAACATTTCAATAAGTTTCATTTAATTTGCATTCTTTCACGTTCATTCTGCTGCCCCCTGCTAGTGAGACAATAATGCATTTGAACAGTATCATGTGATTTTCACCATGACTCATTAAGAGGAAGATACATTTGTTCCCATTTGTTCCCGAAAATAGGATTCATTTGTCGTACTTCAATAATCGATGCATCTGTAGCTGCTGCTGAGTGTCTTTACAGAGAAAAGCCATGTCCTGATACACACACTCAGACCTCACACAGTGTTTGGGTGTGAGCCGCTGATGAACTGATTACTGCCTCTATCAGGCCTCCTTATCCCCCTTCTGTCACAGATGGTGTGCAGAGCTTCGATTTTTTTAGTTTTTTTTCTTAGAAAATAGGACTGGCCCCAGATAATTTTGGCCAGTGATGATTTCTGAACGTCTCTATTTATGAATTTGACTGAGAGGAACAAGAACGATCCCCGTTTTTAGGATTTAGTCACCATGTACAAGGAGACCACAACAAGAAGCTCTGCTTTTTCCGTTGTTGTACAGGAAGCTCTTTGCTGTAGCATGAAAACAAGCTTTCTTTTTTGACTGCAGTTTTTTTTATTGATGTTGCTGTTTTGTGTTGTTTTTTAAGCAAATAGGTGTGACTTGGAGTAGAGAGAATTTCTTCAAGCAAATTAGTTTTTCAGTAAATTTGAGCATTTGGAGGTAAATTAAAGACAAAAATTGAAGCTTGTGAATGTAGCTCCACATTTGCCAGCTCCGTGTCCTGCCTGCAAACAATGTTGGGGTTTGTTCTATTTCCTGCTTATTATTTTGTGAAAATCTTCTTCCTTGTCTTCTGAGAACAGAACGGCTGATTTGTGTGCCTGCATAAGTTTCTGTGAGAAGGTAATTAGAGTGTGTGTCTGTTTACGTTGTGGACACACAGTAAATTGCTACCTTTGATCATAGAAATGAAATGTTTGCTCATTTGCACTTTTAAGAACGACTCGGTCCCTGTATGCATAATTTGTTTTGTTTTGTTTTTTTTAATTGTGACTCACTGGCACAGAACAAGCACCTCAGTTGTGTGTCCTGAGAAAACAGATTTTTTTTTTCTCAATTTCTTTGGTTTGTAAGTTAAATCTCCAACCTTTTTATTAATGTTGGTGTCGTGATCAAATCATTTGTGAATCTGCTCGGTCTTGGTTTTTGCTGTTCTGGTTCATTTCTGAGGTGGAAATAGTGTTTGCCTGCAGCTGCTTAAAATAAAAAGTGATTTCAATAAGATAAGCATTTTTATTGACTCTGTTTTATTTTTATTTTGTTTCATCATGTCTGGAATAATAAAAATATTCCTCGAAGGTATAACACTATAAAGTTTAGCCTCATCCTAAAGTTTAAAACTGAAACTCAACAAAAATCAATTTATTTTTTTGCTTTGTGATATGAATAATGATTTTTACTGGAACACAAACAGCTATAAAATTGGATTAGTTGTTTCAGTGCCAAGATTTCTTTTTTCCAAGCAGGAAATGTGAGTATGTGATGGCCACATCAATCTGGGATGTTTTGCTAACCCTAATGTTCAGTTTTTGACATGTAACATAAACCCGGCTGCAAAAACGGGATTTTCTTTCTATGTAATAATTGTAACTCTATTACTGGAGACATGATCTGCTTTAATTTTCAACTTTTAGAACATAAATAAACATATTACCTTACTTAGCAGTTTCATAAAGCTGACTATAAAGACGATATTTATGTACTAACCACTGCTGACGATATCATTTCTTCCAGACAAGGCTTTTGAATTTTGATGAAATTAGAAATGAGAGTAAAATGTGGTGCATTTATAAAGCACCAACAGCAAATTTCACCTCAAGGTACTTTACTAATGGGTTCTATTGATTTTTCCACCACTTTGCTTGTTTGATATACACACAAAATGTCTCCTTCAAACCAGCTGTGGACAATATGTTATATAACGACATAATTTATTGTAAAAGTATTTGAACCCCTGAACTTTTTTACACGTTATCACTTTACATTTAACGTCATAGCACTTCATCTGGCTTTTACGTGACAGACCAACACAAAGCAGTGGATTAGTAAGAACTGAAATATGAAAAATATGTCACACATTTGGATTCACCAGCCCTATTTTCTCAGATACCCCCAACATTCAGAGTCCACCAGAGGGCCATTTAATCTCAGTGTGAATCCAGCTGTGCTGTGAAAGTTGTGAAGGAGATTTGTTGGAGAACGTTTAACTTAAAAGTAACTCTTTAGTTAACTATGGGGCCTTGTTTTAAGTAAATAATTCCTTAATATCGATGAAAAAGTTCTAGTTCCATTGGCAGATAAATTAGCTTATAACATGGAAAAAGTGTCTTGTTAGAAGTTAAATAATCTGCCAATATAACAAATACTTTTTCATCAATATTAAGGAATTACTTACTTAAAACAAGGCCCTATAGTTTACTAAAGAGTTACTTTTAAGGTAGTTTAACGTATTTCAAGTTTACAAAGACATTTGAACTAGAAACTAACTTAGACAACAGAGGTGCTTGTTTTAAGCCAATAATTCATTAATAATGATGGGAAAGTATCAGTGCTAAGGAAAATAATCTGCCAATGGAATAAGACATTTTTCCCATATTATAAATTAAATCACACCTTGAACAATTTTGTGGTTTTGCAGTTTATTAAAGGTCATGGGAGACTCTACAGGACTTTTCCCAAGAACCGAGGTCTTTCCTGGTCGGGTAACATTTCCACTATTCAATGTTCTTAGAAACAAACCCCTCTTCCCACATTGTGTGCATAAGATAGCATTGCTCCTTTTGCATTAATCACCGACTGTGGACAGTACCAAAAACCATGAAAGTGCATAGCGCTCATTCTTCTAAGACTCTTTGCAGAGATTCTGATGGCTCAGCTTTCCATGTCAGCATCTAATACTGGTGTTGATGAGAGCGGCTTCCCTGCACGGGCCTGTCGAAGGGCTGAATAATGTCAACATCCTGCTGACTCGTAGCGACTCTGCTGGCGAGGGGGTTTCATGTTCGCAGGGGCACAGCCCCAGGCATCCATCTGTGATCTCCATCCATTGAAATAAAGGAAACAGCAGAGTCGGATAATGGAAGATCGTGTTCTGGTTTGTAGCCAACATTGAAATGCTTCATCATGTCTGTAAGTTGTGTCAGACATAAACACTGTCTTGTTTACACAACTAGAGGATTTGTGTGGTTTAAACAGAAATGATGATTACCGTTTGAGAGTTGTCTAAGAAAAATTGATCAAGAATTTTGAGAAATAATATTAAAATAGTAATAAAATACAGGAAACTTCAGCAATTTCAGTAGCCACTGTTGGTTAACGTGAGATTTTATATTTCCTTTTTCTTAAACTGTGTGAAGATTTAACAAAGCGCTTTCAGCTACTTAGTCATTCCTCGAAGAGCGCTGCGTAACCTTTCAAAAATAAAATCATGATTAATTAGCCGGTTATTCCTCTGTGACTTATTAGATCAATGAATCTGGGGCGTCAGTTTCTGTTCACCAATTAGTTTTAGAGACCGCTATTAAGATTACTACAAGTTTCATCAAGATCCTCACGTAGGACTGTTGGCAACTTGGGAGAAAAAAATTACAAAATGTGGAATTCACAAACACAATTGAAAAATACTTTTTAAAATGTCGATTTGGAGATACGATTGGGATTACTAGACAAAAGAAATATATATATTCTTGTTCTTTAGTTGTTTGACTGGTTGGTCTTTCAGTACATTGGTTGTTGTAATTTCAAGTATTTGTTTACATGGTTTTAAGCACACAATAAATTAATTACCAATTATTCCTTTTATATCTATGTCAAAATAAAATGTCATCAAGTCACACGATTAATGTGACTTGTTTTAGAAAACACAAATATAATGAAGGACTTCGTTTCTGCTAAATCAAGTAAAGGACTTTTTTATTTAACCGTTTGATAAAATTTGTGGGTGAGATTAAAGCACCTGATTCTTAAACCAGCAGTGGAGCTCATTAGTCTGTGACCCGGTTCTGATCAAGACCCAATAACAGGTCACAGGTTTGCACAGAATGTTCTGGCTTCCATGTAGGTAAGAAACATTTTCAATCGTCTGAATTTTTTTTGCACTTCATCCTGACACATATGCTCTTAGTCTTGCACAGACAGATCAGTGGATAACGAACTAGAGAACAGTCTGATCCATTCATCGCCACTGTAGAAGTTTAACAATTATAAAGATGATGTTGTCATTTAGGATTAAACCTAGACAAATGTGTGACGAAATTGCTGAAAACAACTCAAACTGTTTTGTTATCTGGATGGCATGAAAAGCATGTTCATTCTTGAATAAATATATTTCATGTTCAACAAATTTTATGTGAGGGATTTTGTTTAATAAAATATATATTCTGACATATTATGTGATCCACTCCTGTTTCCAACTATTGATCCAAATACCGCTTGTTCAAGGTTAGAAGGAAAACCCAGACATCCCCGTCCCCTGCGGCTCTCTGCAGCTTATTATCTGAGACTCCCAGGCGTTCCCAGGTCAGAAGGGATGTGTAGTTGCTCCAGTGAGTTGCCAGTCTGCCCCGGAGTCTCCTCTCAGGGCCAGATTACAGTGAAAGCTGTCTTCCTGGTAGGTTCAAATAGGGCTAGTTGTAGCTTGTTCAGTGTGGTTTTCACCACTGTTTCCTTTCCAAGCGCTCTTCCATGGTCTTTCCTGAGTCTTTCTTAGTCTGAACCAAAAGGAAGAGATGGCACAAGTCATGGGCTCAAACTCTTCCAATGTGATAAAGTGACGATTTTGAGGAGAATGCAAACCTGTGAATAATATAAAAGATGAAATATTGAGATTATCCTAAATTTATCTGTCATTTAACAATTAGCCTAGTCATTTTCTATCCAGTCTATTACATTCCTATGATTGATTCTCATCTCCCTTCAGTGCTCCGTCTGGGATTTCTCACATGGAGTTTGATTTCATCCTGGTTAATTATCAAACATGAGGAGGAGTTGTGAACTAATTTTAGTCTGCCATAGTTTGGGAATGGCACTCTTTGATTGAAGAAAAAAAAAAACACATTTATCAAGGGAAACAAGTTGTTTTATCTTATGTTATTTTATTTCTATTTTATCATTTTATTATGAAATTCTAAGTAAGTATATCCTAAGTTCAAACTTCAGTAGCATTTTTATATTCTTTTTTATTTGCCTTTAATGACATTAAGATGATTTATGTTTTTATCTTGTCAGAACTATTTTAGACGTCAATGTCAATAAAACATAATAATATGCTTAATTTATCTTAAAGCTTACTTTAAAGTGTTGTTTCATAATTATTATGTTATTAAAGTTTGTCAGAGGCTGATGGCATGTTTTTCTCTTGTTTTAATTTCTAAACTGGACGTGCAATGAAGCATATTTTGATTCAACACTAGAATTTAGTTTTCTTGACGCCACACCTGGTGTCAGTGAATCTAATTAGTGGTTGGATTTTCAAGCATTTAACAAAATCATTCTGTTTCAAATACCAGGATTATCAGTTTTGTCCCAAAATCCTCAGTTGTTTGTTGGGAATCTGAAGATGAGGAGACGTTTTAGTTTTCAGCATTACAGTAGACTGTTATGATAAAGAATTTTGTATTTGTTTTCCAAACAAAACAGCCTCGAAATTTAACAAAAAACCAAAAAGAGACTCAAGATGGTGGAGGATTTATTTTTTTTAAGTGAACTCACTGGTAAACCATGCATTCACATTGCTTTATTTCAATTTGGTTTACGGAATTATCTTTGAAATAATTAGATGCTTACAGTTTCCACTGAAAGAAAAGATCCTGGTCAAGTGTTGCAAAAGAGAACACTTCAAATTACACCGATATGGATTACAGTTAAGCTAATGATGACTAGTGACTTATAAGTTAAGTTAAGTTTAGGTATTATGAAGTTCCCTGACGTTTATACTGGATAATCAGCCATGAGGTCAGAGCTTAAAAGCCTAGAATATTTACTGTAAACTTGCACTTTCTTACTTCCAGCCTCATAATTCTCTCAGCTTCTTCAGAAATCCACATTTTCTCAGCCGTGTAATAGAAGTGGCTTAGGAAAGCACACATGCGCCACCTGGTGGCTCTCGTAGTTAGCTGCAGGGAGCTGGACCAGAGTCAATCAATAACATGTGTTAAGGAGGGATTTTTTTTTTTATATATGCCTCTGTTCACAAGAGTGTTGAGAAACTCTTTGCTGTTGCTCTTTTGTCTGACATGCTGTAACCTATCAAACAAAAGAAAGAGAGCAGAACACACATGTGGGATTGTTCCCAGAAAGATTGTTTCTGTTTTTAGAGGTTTCGAACTAAATCAATCGGCTTTCTTGTTTATTTTGGAGTTTGTCAAAATGAGAGTCATCTGGATCAGAAACACACTTGCATTGTCATTTCATGCTTTAAACTAAACCTGGCCTTTATGAGTTTATAAAAGTGTGTGCTGTAGAGGAACACTGAAGCAGCTCAGGTTTCACAATCCTGCAGGAAGAGACGTGTTGCACTCTCTCAGGGATTTATCGGTGTGCAGTCTGTGCACAGTTTGAACATGTCATCTGGACCTCATCCAAAGTTAGTTTCTAAATTTGTTGGAGTGAAAAAAATCCATCAGAGGTCTATTGTTTTCCAAAGAATTAGCTAAAATAAACTGCACTTCCCAGAAGAATGCAGGTTTTCTAGTAAAAGATTTTAATCATGCTTATGAGCTTCGTCCCACCAGGCTTAACTAGTAGCAGATTAGAGATTTGGACAACTTATTGTGCAAAGGGAGACAAGTGAAATAAGGTCCTGCCACTCCAGACAAGGTAGCATGAAAAAGAAATTTTATGTCAATTTCATTCATTAAACAGAGGAAAATGTGAATAAAACTGCCACAGAAACAGAAAGAAAGCAGGTGAAAGAACATGATACACTGCGCACTGAGGACGTATTAATGAATCTCGTTCACACATTCTTCACATCTCAATGACTCGAAACATGTATCTGCTGTGTGTTTGGTTTGTGGTGTTTCTGACAGATGTTTATGTCTTGGTGCCAAACCATTTATCTAAACAGTTTCCCACTGGGAGAACGCTTTGTGTTAGTCATCTTAGGGGGGGTGAATTTCCTGGGAACACATGCTGAATCACAGTTAAAACTCTGAGTGCTTTCCAAAATTGCAACAAATAATTCTTTAGCTTTTCTTTTTGTTTGTTTTGTTTTTTCTCATGTCGAAAACTTCAGATATTCAGTTGTTTCTAAACTTGCCAAATCAAAGCTGTTTTATTTCTACTCTGAAGCAAACAGAAAAGGATGCTTGCTTTTTAAAATGATTTAAAAGGAAAGATATGTAAAATTATGGCATTGGCTTGTATTGTGGCCCCTTTACTGCAATACCCCCAAGACAAAACCAACCAATTACAAGAACACTTAATCAACAGAGTCAAAATGTGTGTAATTCAATCTAATTATAGATCCAGTTATAAAATAATGTGCTTCTGGTTACATGGAAGATGATATAAATGTCAGAAAGCTAATGCTGCACAACACTCTGAACGCAGCAACCCTTGGTAAAATACGATGGTGGCAGCATCATACTGCGGAAAAATATATTTAAGCACCAATTGATCCTATGAAAAAGCTGCAATAGACTGAAGATTAGAACCAAACTATCTTCCTAGAGGACTGTTACCCCAAACGTTCGCCCAGAGCTGAAGGTCATTTCACACTCATGTGGTAAATGGTCCAGTCAAAGTCCAGACCAAAATCCACTTGAACATAAGCTGGATTTTGTTTGAACAGAACAGTCTTTTAATGTACAAATGTGTTACAGATAAACCTCAAGAAGCTGTAACAAAAGTTTTTGTTATCATATATTGACCTTTAGAGGCTAAATACAAATTTCAGTAATGGTTTTTTTATTTATTTTTTTTTATTTGTTTGTTTATTTGTTGGTCTGCCGCGTAGCATCCCATGAACATATATTTGTGTTTGTGGATGTAACATGAAGGGTGTGAACAGTTTTCAGTCTCTCCATATGAGGTGTTGGACACAAAAACAAACGTGAGTTTAGAGAAAAGCCAAATATTCTAAAGTCAACATTTCTCCTAAACGATTTGTGTGAAAGTTTAGGATTGTTTTATTTCTGTGAACATGAATTTCTAATTTATATGAAACAAGAGGATGTTGGTTGCTTCAACCTTTTACGGTTTCAGAATGACAGGGGTTGGGCATCTTGCCTGGGAGATATTTAATAGCTTCGGTTCTGGCAGCTGTTCAGCTCTGGGAGATTTACAACCTCTTTTAATTTGCCGACATGCCAGGGTCATCTTTGCATGAATTTGTTGGACCTCAGCTGAACTTTCTGTTTGCAAATGTGTTCAAGATGATCACCATGCACTTTTTTTTTGTTTTTCTAGTAGTTTGTACAGGCAGAATTTTATGTGCACATTTGTTTCTGTATTCGATCTTATCCATTTATTCCACTGCCAAGGAAATGTTCCTTGTGCAAACTGGAACACACAAAGCGATAAAAAGTCAAAGCCAACCTTCCTTAACTAATACCCTTAATTTCTGAATTTACAGGAACTCTGCACATGAATGGATCTTTGTTTCGCAGAACTCTGCTTTTATTTGTTTAGCTGTTCATTTTCAAACCTGTTTGAAAGAAATACCTAAGGGCTCACGTAAAGTTTACCTTTGATAGCTTTAATCAGATGTGTCTAATTGTTGTGCTTTAAAACAGTACAGCAGAGTACAATGCAGTGTGTGTTTCACCTCTGGGAAAGTTTCCTTGTTCTTACAGACTTAAAATTTATCTAAAAACTTCCTGTTATCTGCAATTGTTGGATTGCACAACTAACGGATGATAATCAAACCCACTGTTGTGTTGATTCCTAGTTTAATGCAACGTCAGCTGACAACAGATATCTGTTGTTGGAGAATGGGAACGTTAAGACGTCACATGATGTTTCCACATGTTGCCTTAAACAACAACCCATTTAGATGATGCTTTGCTCTTTTTCTCTGTTATTATGCAATCTAAGTCAGCAATGCACATGCTTATATAATCCTAAATATAATTATTTTGTCTTTTTAAATCAGTAATGAGTTGTTCTTTTTAGTGTTTGTAACTTTTCAAGCTCCTCTGGTGTGGAAAAAGCTCCCAGTTTGTCCCAGTTTTAGTCCATATAAGGGAGACACTGTCTACTTGTAAGACTTGGCGTAAAACGTTCCTTTTTGATAAATCCTATAGTTGGAGAGGTTTGGGTTATGCTGAGGTATTTCTGTAGCTATGCTGTTGCAAATTTAGGCTAAAGGACATACTTTCCCATTTTCATCACTGTGCTACTCCTACTTCTCTCCAATTATGTCTTATCTGCAATTATTGTTGTCGTTAACGCTTTTTGTTCTCTTCAGAAGACACAGCTGCCAATAATTTCACGTTCTCTTTCTGTCATGGAGCTCGATCTATTTTTAATGCTGTTTCTCTCCTAGACCAAACGGTTAAGCTAACATTACCACTAACTCTATGTACGCTGTTATTCAGGGTAAAGATCTTAACACTGGCTGTGTTTTTCTCTCAAATGAAGCCACTAAAAGACCTACTGCTACTAATAACTCTTTATTTATTAACATAGAGCATATTCATGGGTCAGTGGTTCTGTCTGTTATATGTTTCTACTCTCTTTTCACATCCCCAGTCGTTCTGGCATATGGCCTTTCATACTGTTTTCCTTTCTTTTTTCAATGTGTGTTAAGATGGCATTTGTCGTAAATCTGTGCTGCATGCAGTATGTAAATAAATATACTTTAGTACCGAGTTAAAGAGAAGATTTAACTTTCGAAACCTAAAACCTGAGAGGGAATGGATCTGTGATAAATTATTTAAAGACATCCCTCCTGATCTTGTCTGATGGAACCTTACAGCTTGTCATGGCAGATCAGATTCCCAACACACCAGTCCTGATCCGCTCCTGCTTAAACTAGCCCAGACCTTTTGGACCAGCCTCATTTCAATGACCCAAGTGCTTCTCCTTCAGCTTCCATCAAAACATTATCACTGTCACCAAATAATTTCATAAAAATATGACCTTTCCTCATTTATTAACAATGTTTCACTTCATCCTAAATGCTTTTTTTAATCTTGAAGAATACTGTGAAGATTTCTTTTTAGAATGAATAAAAAAAAAATTAAAACCATCCAAGTGCAATCCTGGTGATTTTCCCTGAAAGTTGCCTTAAACTATAACTTCACGAGTTCCCAAATGACAAATTCAGGAGGGAAATACACAACATTATCTTTAATTTGGGAGGTTTCCGTGTAGATTACGCAGAAAAATTAGGTGACACTGTAAAATCATGGCTCATTTATAGCGATAAATAAAGCTATACAAACACAGGCATTTCTATAAATTAATCTTTTCTTGCAATAGCAAAAGCTCATAGTGAAATTTTTAGAAAGATCAAATTTTTTATCTGAGTATTTTTATTCAATGTTGAAAGACAGTGCACAGATATTTTATAGCAAAATTACAAATGAAACAGTTATTTGTGCCACCAACAATTCCTATTAAAATAAATGTAACAAGTATTTTATTATTATTATTATTATTATTATTATTATTATTATTATTATTATTATTATTATTATTATTATTATTATTATTATTCATACATCTTGCTGGAAATTCATGATATACAGCTAAAACAAAGGCTTCCAATGGCTTTCAGACTGAATGAGGAAAAGGTAAAAAGTAAAAGAGAGAAAAAAATCTCCAAAGCTCACTGTTTTAAGTGAAATTATCCAGAAAGCGCTTTGGGTTACAAAGTCTCCATAGCAACCGATTGATGCTATCTACAACATGTGAAAACTGGCTGTTTGGAGGGAAGCAGAGAGGATGGAAACCTTTTCTGCCGAGCTTCACAACGAGCATGAGGAAGTTTGCACACAACAACTAGTTACAGATTGCATGCTGCAGAGACAGCTCCACTGTGGGGAGAAAACTGTGTCACTGCTGCCCTGAAGGCCTGAGTAGATATCTTAATGTGCCTCTGTGCAAGAACATCAGGTCAGTGGTAGATGCAGCAGAGGTGGATGGTGATGCACCTTGCATCACCATTCCCAGGCACCCGAAACTGAAAGAGTGGACAAACTGTTAAGTAAACTTTTCATCTCTGCGTGACATCCGTGTCTGACGCAGCGAGGACATCTAGAACATCCCTGCGGCCTGCAGCTGGGCTCGTGTCTGAATAATGATGAATCTGCGGCTCTGCTATCTGCTGCCCCCTGCGGGTTCTTAGCGGGCACTTGCAAAGTTACGCTGGAAACCCCTCTAATCTCATTACTGCGAGCTGGAAAGCAGCCGCTTGCCTGTGCGAGCAGCCAGACACAGATAAGTACGCAGAGGCTAAACGTGGCGTTAAATAAGCTTGCGTTTATTTCTGGTGCAAAATAAATTGCAACTCGCAGCGGAAAACACGAGTTTTCCATCCAAATAAATCCAGACACGTTCTGTAAAGCTCGTTAATGACTGCATTTCGATTTTCTGTGGCATTTTTTAAAGAAATAGAAATGAAATTCTATGATGTTATGTTCGAGAAAGAACATTTATTCTCCACGATAAAGCAGCGCTGTACGATGCGTCATTACGCACAGACCAGAACGCCCACTTTGGACAAGACGCTGAAATGGATTGGCTGCTAAAGATACCAGCGGCTGATCCACGTCTCCAATTGGCTGTAGTTCTCCTTCCAGTTACGTTATGCCTACTCCACTCACACTGGCAGTTGGAGAGAGGGAAGACGTAATGGTTTGATTCCCTATGCGCTGGCAATGGTCGTCGCTGACATTACTCGGCAAATTCCTCTAACGGGGGGAGAGAAATGAAGGTATGTGCATCTATTTTAAACATATTTGTGGCTTTTCTTTTGCGTTAAAGGTGATATGTTTCTTTTTGCAAACTGTGCACGATTCTGCAGGGATAAGCAGGGGAAAGCCCCCTGCACCTTTAATGTAAATTAATTCTAATTTATAATCTCTAAAAACATAAAATAAGTAGGCTTAAAATTCTGGATTTGCAGTCTAACTTGAGTTTAACATCTAAATACGCGCTGTCCGATTGTATTTGTCTCCCTATTGTGCTTTTATAAACGCTTCCTGTGCGTTTCCAGCCATGCTGATAAACACTGGGTACACTGTGTAGCCTTCAAATGAGCCAGCTTTGACCCCAGCGTGATAGTTTAGTGGACTAAAGCTCTGGCATAGATGTCCATTCACCGTAAGGCTATAATCCGCTCTAACGGGATAGAGAGGCTGCGGTGAGGCGGCGGAGCGGCTGCTTGTCTCGGGCTGGACAGGAGAGGATCTCCTCATCAGGTCCGGAGCTGTTCACCTCCCTTCCCTCTTGTTGTGTGTGCAGTCTGCACGGTGTGCTTGCAGCAGCACTGGATATAAAAGGTGATGAAGCGGTAGCTCGATCCGGGCTGATAACTGATGAAGAAGAGGATGGCGATGATGTCATAGGAGCCCTGATGCTGATGCTGCTGGTGCTGCTGCTGGTGCTGCTGCTGCTGCTGGTGGTGGTAGTAGTGGTGGCTTTTCTGGAGAAAGGTGAACTGTCATGCACAATCAGGCATCAGTGTGTAATTTCTAAAAGAAGAAATTACAGAAAATATTTTCAAAAAAGTGGCTTTTATTTCCTTCTGTGATGCAGTAGGGCCAACCTAAGATAAGTTTTATGTAATTATTGGTAGTTTTAAAAAATATAAAGAAAATCAACTGTGCATGAAGAAGCATGCACAGTTGTGTATAATATAAGTATTATACACTTAATACACCTGCTATTAAGTGTATAATCCACCTGCCGAGGAAGATGTATCCTTCAGTCACATTTAAAGCAAACAGTGCAGTAAAGCAATGAAACAATCAGCACTGTGCATCTAGTGCCATTAGCTGGATAACATGTTGCTGCTTCAAATAAGAAACAGTTCACCGCGTTGCTCCCTAATCCTGTTCTGCATCAGAAATAACATGGATTTCTGCGCCATTTAAATCCAAACATAACAAACGGTCTTTAAATGAGTCAGAAAGAAAAGTACAGATAAAACGACATAAATAAAACACTTTTATTGGCACCATGGGGAGAGCAGCTTAAACAACAACAGTCGTTTACTATAGTAGTATTCTGGGAAACACAAACTGTGGTTCCCAAGTAGTAAATGTCTGCCTTGTCTGTCACAGTTACAGATTTTAACTTATTTGTTATTGTTATTATTATGAGTGCAGCTAGGGTAAAGTTTAGGAATAATATCTCATCACTCTTGTTTTCCCCATTTTAAAATGGGTTCATCTTTATTTTACTTTTTATACACAACCAGGGTAAAACAGTCCGTTTTACACACAATAAAAACAAGAAGTGATGGAAAAAAAGATGAAGACGGTGAGTCTGAAGGTAACATTAAAGATGCTAAGATTTTAAAAGTGTGATCACAACTGATAATAATAACAGCCATTTTAATAGTAGTTGATGTAGAATAAAATCTACAATTAATTTGAGCAATTAATACACTTACTGGTGAACATTTATTAAGAGCCACAATATAAAACAGTTATTTGTGTGATATCAACAAATATAGAGACAAATTAAAAGTGCATTAAAAGCTGAAGAGCCAATCGCTCTCTCTCTCTCTCTCTCTCTCTCTCTCTCTCTCTCTATATATATATATATATATATATATATATATATATATGCTGCTCCTCATTGCTTTCCTTGTAAATAGGGGAGTAAACAAATCCTCTGCTGATCGTGAACAACTTGTAGCCATTTCATCCAGCAGAGATTGTGAAACACAACAATCTGGCATAATTTTTCATGCTGTTGATTGTTTTGATGCAAACTGAGGCAAAGGCAGGGGAAGCCAAGCATTCATTGGACTTTATGTAACACTGGATGAGAATTAGCACGCACATGATTGCCACATTCTCTCAGTGTTGTGTGCTGTGTGTAGCAGGCCTCTTCAATCACTCTCTTTAATCTCTGCGTCTGTAGTCATACACTTGTTACTCCGTTCTCTGAAGGCGTCAGCCATCTTGAAGTAATAAGAGGAATAATAATAAAAAAACCAAAAAACATGCTGTGTTACTCCTTTTCCATTTTGGACTCTGTGAGCCACTAAATCCTTGGAAACCAGAGATGTTTACGCAAAACTATTTGATCTACAGTATTTCATCAGAGGTAAGTGAGCTCTACTCATGCAACCAATCATATAAAGAGCTGCAGAATGAAGACCAGAGACTAACCAATAACATTATGGCATTACTTTACACCAAATTCATCAGCACAAATGAAACACGAGAACCCGCTCCTCACACAAACGAGTGAATGAAGCAAATGCAACAAGGGTGGCCGATGAGTGAATTATGAGCATTCGGAGGTCCGCCAGAGGCTCAGTGAGCAGACTTTGTGCAGACTGAACCTCTTTGACGAGAGGTTTCTGATATGATCTTTATTTTGTGTTTCTACCATCTGCTTTGAAGCTATCTGAGGCTGTTGGGCTGTGACTTGGTTTGAGATCAGAACCCAAAGGGAATTGGCTCATACAAGTTTTTAATCAAATGCAAACACCGCGGTGCAGATAGCCATCTTTCAGTAGCATGTATTCCCCGGTACGAGGCAGGATGGAGATCAAGTGGACATAGGCAGAGCTGTGACTGTAATGAGTATGGAGTTGCCCTTCCTATTGCTAATCAAAATTTCCTGCTCTTGTCAGCAAGGGTTTACACAGAGCACTTTTTTTTTTTATGTCTTACGTATTTCATTCAATTTTTTAATGCGATAAACCAACACAAAGTAGTGCATAATTATGACTTGGAAGGGAAAATAGAACTTGCTTAAATATTTTTTTTTTTTTACAAATAAAAATCTGAAAAGTGTGTGCGTTTGGATTTATATTTAGTCTTCTTAACTTTCATAGCCCTAAATACGATTTAATACAAGCAACTAAAGTTTCCTACTTGGTAGGTAAAATTCATTTGTGTACTTGTTGTTTGAACATACTTTGGATTGACTTGTTTGGGCATTTTGTTATTTGATTAGCACATAACCATTCTTTAATTTGTTAGCCCTTTTCTTTTGTATTAATTGGGTTAATGTGTATTGTGTTTTGGTTCTGTGAAACCTTCTTTTTGTAATCACTTTTTTATATCCCCTATTCTCTCTGGACATTTTTATGTTACCGCCCCTGGACCCCTAGACCTTGGGGGCGTAACAACAAAGATAAATACAAAGCAAGAAATGAAAATAGATGTTAATAAATGCTTTGCATCTGGTCAGAACTATTTAGGAGAAACAAAAAAAATAAAAAGCACAGATTTCAGCTTCTCGATGCACAAAGCTGATAGAATTGCAACGGAAGATGTTTCCACTTATACATCATACTGACTCAGTGGGGTCAAACAGATTTTTACATGTAAAAATAAAAAAGAAAAAACTAATCTTGTATCATGTATCCTTTTGCTTTACAGCTGCAGACAACACTGTTGATCTGCAACAGAATGAAATACAGAAAGCTTGCGGTTGTAACAAGACAAAAAATTCAGGGAATTGAAAATCACTGTATGGGAAAATGCCAATACCAGAGAAAGCACACCATGCTGCCCTCCAGTAACATTCACACAACTCAAAACGTTGCAACGAGCCCTTTAGGATGTCTTCAGGCTACATGTTATCTGATAAAACAACACAGCTGCGATGCATTAACTGTGGCTGTGTGTTGCATCCCAAACGAGAACGCAAAGCAACAGACCCCGGCATTCAGAGAGTCTCTTCAGATGTGGCCCGTGCAGTGACATCTAATACATCTGATGTCGCAAATCTGGACACAATATACACACAGAAACGACTGTTGGGGCAGGTGTGATGTGGGGGGGAACGCACGGGGTCTGTGCTGATGCAAGCACGTAGAGTGGTGTTAGTGACTCGTCACGCCACCAAAAACCATGCAGCAACAGCAGCGGATTACCGAAACACTGATGGTTTTGATGGCCTGTCAAGAAGAGACAGTAAGGCAGTTCACTTTAGATGTCTCTGGCTGAAATACTCAAGATTTATTTCCTACTACAAAGACTTTCACATAAGCTTAGGTTTCCCTGAACCCTATTGTGGGATTCAGTGCTAAGTTTAGAAGATTAAACTCACCTGGAAAGCATCTAGGAGCTTTCCGTTGAAATCGACAATATCTGAGGAGCCGGCAGCGCCCTTTTCACCAGGATAACCCTGCAGCAGGAGTTTGAAATGAGAAATGCATATCGTTTACATACCTGGCAACAAAAACAGAGTAAATATGGAGGATTTATGTTGTAAATGAAAACACACCATAGGTCCCTGTGGTCCTTGTTCTCCTGCTTCTCCTTTATCACCCTGTGTGAGGAGCAAATGTCACGTCAAATGACATATCATGCATCACAACTGTGAATGTTGCATGAATTGTACTTAAGTAGTAAGCTTTGCCGTAAAACCACTTCAGATTAATTTTACCTTTAATCCTGGGACTCCATCCATGCCTCTCTCTCCTTTCTCTCCCATACCTGGCTCCCCCTGGGAATTTCAAAAAGAACCATAATTTATGTGTTAAGAACATGTTACAAATTGTGATACTAATTATGTGAATAGCTAATTATACCCTCTGCCCTGGAGGGCCCTGCACTCCTGGATAGCCAGGCTCTCCGTCTTCTCCCTGCCAGCCAGTAGATTTTAATGAATGTAAAGAGTGAAAAGCTTAGCAGTGAGAATAAGTCAGAGGAGTCCAGGGGGATAATTGATTCTTAAACTTTACCGGTTTCCCAGGCGGTCCGTGTGGTCCCTGAAGTAAAAAATAAACAAATAAAGAAATCAGATAAAGAAAAAATAGATGTCAGTTCAGACTAATGGGAACATAAAAATTATGAACTCTCACCTCAACACCATCCCGACCTGGCAAACCCTGAGGAGGAAACAGAGGAAAAACTCCGTGAGGAAAGAAATGGCAGTTACTTCAAGAGTTTGGCCACTAGATGTCAGTGTTGACTACGGCCTTAAAGGAAGTCCTACACAGCAGTGGTCCCCAACCCCCGGGCCGCGGACCAGTCTGTGGACCAATTGGAAGGAAAAATAAAAAGGATTTAGCGGGAACACCAACATGCAGAAGCATTATCTGGTGGTTCCACACCCCTGCTCCCCCCGGTCCGCAGCAAAATGGCCAAGTCTTGACATGTCCACTGTAATAAAAAGGTTGGGGACCACCGCTACACAGGATCCAGCTGTGTCAGAGGCTTATTTGCATTCAGAATGACTTGAATGTCAGAGAAGATTTAAGCTTTTATTGATCTATTTGAACTGCACTTGATTGGAGCAGGATTTAATGTACAATTTACGTCTCCAATCCACACAAAATCCTACACACAGGCTTTAAAATCTATGAATAAGTGTTGCTGAATGAGTGATCATGAGTGACTGCAGCTGGTAGATGCTCTTTATATTAAAAATCACTTTTTTGACAGCACTCACTAAATTGACCAATGAATCAGGATGATGGAAAAGACAGAAGAACCTAGCAAAGATCCACAAAGGAGAATTCTAGATTTGATTTTACAGTTACAAACTAATTTGTAACTGTAAAACAAAACTAATTTGCTTTACGGTCAGAGGAAACAGAGGTTCAGCCTTATGGGAAGAGGCATGCTTGGAGTTGCCAAGCTCTGGCTTTTTGAACCTAAAAAGCACAGACTACCAAGCACGGTGATGGCGGCATCATACTGCGAATCTGTTTCGCTGCCTGATATTGTACGAAGTGCTTGGAAAGCAAGCCTTCCATTTCACCTCAAATCAGGAGCAAGACAATAAAAACTTGGACATAACTTGAAGTCAATAAAAGTAAAAAAAAAAAGAGAAGCAAAAAACAAACAAAAAAAAGCAGATATTTAAAGCAGATAAAGTGTCTGGAACAGTGTTACCACTATTCTCAGTTCGAACCAATTAAACTAATTTCCACCGACTCCGATAAGAAAAGTGGCTAAGCTTCCTGCCTAATTCCTGGCTAAAATAGCTTCTTATTGAAACATTCAACCAAGTGTCAGTCAGGGTGTGTGTACATTTGAACTTGTGTGAACGATTTTCGCTGCACTGCTGACCAGTGTTCTAGGTTTGAAATTCCTCACAGTTGTTTGCTGTATAATCATTGAACGCTTAAAGGAAGTTCAAGCAAATCATTAAAAGTCCTAATTACTATAACATCCATGCCATGATAAGTGCATGTAAATGTCTCACAGAAACTGTCACACACTGTGATAGATTGAAATATCTAGTTTTTATGGTACTGATAGATAAAGGCAGAGAGATCAGTGACAGTAAAAAGCAAGTAAAAGGATTAAACATGTCAAAAGGAGTAAATCAGTGAAATCTGATACTCTGAATAAGGACATTCCTTCCTTCCCATAATGAAGTGACTGTTTTATTTTTCTGGCTTTTCATACTGACAGCGATTTCTTCATTTACTCAACCACTCTGCTTTTTAATCCACGAAAAACTCCTTTTTATATCCTCTTCAGCAAATACAACGATTGAATTTGAAGCCTTGGAGTCTGTATGTGATGCAATGAGCTGCGGCTCCAAACAACATCAAACACACACATTTCATGTCAGCTTCCATGTCTTTGGCCATCTGTCTATCAGTGATTTGGCTCATTTAGGTAAACAGACTTATCGGCTGTTTGCGGGGACCAGGTGGATGGCTAAATGTCTGCTATGAAGTCATCCGTTACAAAGGAAACTTAGAGGAAATCTGCGCTAAAACCCGTTCTTGCATGAGCCACACACACACACACACACACACACACACACACACACACACACCCACACACACACACACACACACACACACACACACACACACACACACACACACACACACACACACACACACACACACACATGGCAATCAAGGAGTGATGTTTACTTGATCTCTCAGTGCACTCACATAAATGCGTATACATCGGAGGGCATTAGCTTTCTATTTAGCGCTCATATTTTACAGTATTTTGCAGGGGCTACTAAAACGTTTCCCAGGTGTTTTTCCTCTTCTTGCGCTCTGTCTGCACATGCAAGCTGTTATCCTGATGCACCAAGCTGCTTTGTGGTCCAGTTTTGTTCCCATCCTCCTGCCGTCTTTTAACCTCTCTTCCCACCCCTCTTACCTCGGCCCCATCGTTTGATCTGTCCTGCACAGCAGTGGGAAACAAATCGCCGTTGCAAATAATTTTTAGCAGCGCTTTTTATCTCGAGTACAGAACAGAGCCCGGTTCAGATGTCAGATGCATTCATGATTACAGAGACTGGAATTTATGTAGGCTTTGAATTAAGCCGCTAAAGCAAATCTCCCATTTTTCAAATTCGAAAGCTGTGAAATTGATTCCCATATTAAACCGAAACTCCCTTCTACAGTGTCTTGTTTTTCCACATTTTTCCAGACAGCTCAGGGATGAGGCTGTGGGGAAGTTTGATGCAATGTAAGACTCTAAAACAATATCAAAAGCAGAGGAGAAGACAAGAGCTTACTCTGCAGGAGCTACAGAGATCCATAGCTCAGTTGTTAAGCTGTTGAAAGAAAGTCACAAGAAGGATACAACAAACAATGAGATGTGTTGTGGTAATTTCAGAGCAACCCTGGAAAAAAAACATCTTTAGAGGCCATAAAAGACCTGAGACTGAGATGAAGGTTCCCCTTCCAGCAGGACATACGATGGAGTGGTTCGGGCCTAATTCTAATGCAGAATCAGAAGCTGGGTCAAAAGTATTGGGGGATTACAAATTATCTATTTGTTACTAATCTAAATGAATATATTTTTTTCTCTTTACAAATTTGTAATAGTCTGTGTTGGCACCTAATTACCGGGTGCAAAATAAATGGTTTTCTATGGATATGAATACTTTTGCAAGCATCAGGTGTTAGAGGACACCCCTGTTGGCGGCCTTCCTCACTTTGTCCGTTGAAACATCTGCCCACAACATGGAGCAGCTCTCAGCACCACTTTGTTTTGCTGTTTTGGGTTTCGCAACGCCTTTAATCAACTTGAAAAGACCATTTGCCGTCAACTAGGTTACACGATGGCCCCCTTTTTGTTCAGCCCGTCTGTTTTTTGTCACTTTTTGAGCTGATCCGACTGCTCTCTGCGGTTGCTTCAGCGTGTGTTCTCAACTCACCCACATCAAAACCAACATCTTTCACGTAAAATCCATTGCAGTCCAGCGCCAGATGAGAGTAATGCAACTACCATTCCTTCAAGAAGATAAACAGAAAAAACTGAAACTTTCTCCCCTCAAATTTAGGAACCACAGCTTGATGCTGCCACAGTGGATCAGTGGAACGCTGTGGGGTACAAACTTAATTCTGAGCAACAGAAAATGCCTCGGACGAGGCGTGCACTATTGTTTCCCGCGGCCAGCGAACTGCCCATGAACTCACCACAGCGCCATATCTGTTTCAGTGTGAACGGCAACACAGTGGTGGGAGAAAGCGGCGTGTTTTGGAGAACTTTGCGGCTGCTGACTTATGCAAAACAGATGAGGCTTGAAGGAGAGTTGCTATTTTGGGAGTTTTCTTTTTTTCCCTAGGTAAACCACAGCTCACTGGCTAACACCGAAGAATGAGGTTTGGGGTTCAGTGCTTTTTACAGAGAAGACCCTTATCCAAGTGACAGACTCACACAAAGCTTAGTATTTGTGGTTCAACCTTAGTGAGATGTGAGCAGAGTGATGGAAGAGCAGTGCAACATGGAGTAAAAAGGAGCAACCTGCACACTTGGGATGCCCTTACCGGCTCTCCACCAGGCCCATCCTTCCCGGTGTTTCCTGGGGGCCCACGGGCACCAGGAGGCCCAGGAGGACCAGGAGGCCCGGCGGGTCCAGCTTGGCCTTGATCACCCTGATGAAAAATAACAATAATATAAAAGAAGAGTGGGTATTAGAGAAACTATGTTTTTGATACACAGAAAAGTAAAAAACAACTTCCAGTCACACTGAGTCATTTTTAGATGCAAGCAAAACAAAGTGTGGAGAATGATGACGGAAACAAATTAGAAATGCACTTTATCTCAAGCAATAATTTAAAAATACTCAAGAGGTGCATAAAACAAGTTTGGCCAGGTGGTGGCAGCAGACACAGATCATCACCTGACAACATGTCTTAAGGTAGGTCAGGTTTTATTCTATAAAATGGCACCCATAGCAAAGACGAGTAATATGATCTGAAATAAATTCAACGTATGTCACGGTAGAATAATCTCACATTAAATAATTTGATTTATTTCCCTAAAATTGAGATTTTAGTACTTTAACACGCTGATTGTTGTCATTTTGTCAGTTTTCAGTGAAGATTTCAGGAACATAAACAGAAGGTGGGTTCTCACTCCAGCTAACCTTACAAATTTCTTTACAATATTAACCTTTCATTTAATTGAATTTATGTGGAGTCTCTGCTGCTCACAGAGAGGAAACACAAAGAGCAAAAAAAAATTTTTGCAAACTAACTAGCGAGCATTGCAGAAGTGGGAAGAAGCCTGCCATCTACTTTGTTGCTTTGGATAAAAATCCAGATGAGAAAAAAAAAAGATCTAATTGTTAAATCAAATCAACAAAGGAAAAATCTTTGTTGACTTCTTTTGAGAATCAAACTTTGATTGCGATCTTACAGGAAGGATGAGTCAGGTTCTTCTTTGAGTCAAACGGATATTTTGTCACACAGTGAAAAATCCAGTCTGATCTGATTTATATTTTAGGATTTATTTTCATATTAAGCTTAAAAGAAACAGTCTTGTTTGTCAAAAAAATTAATTTGTTTAGTGTGTTATTCCAAATAAAAGACATTTTTACAACACCATCTGATGCATATTTTCCATTTGTGTTGAGAAAAGGAAACCATTAATGTTCCTAAAATTTCATAAAATTATAGTGGAGACACTTTCTCTACACCCATCTGGAGCGTTATGGTTTGCTTTGTTGAGGCGAGTCCAGTGGTGATTCAAGTCATGCAAATTGGAAAAATTTATTTTGTTAGTGATTATTTTGTCTGTTCACTTTGAAGCTGTCCAGCAAAACTAAAAGGAAATTAGCCTTTTAGATCTTTTAGATAAAAGTGCATTCTGATAGTTTTATAAGATCTGACAAAGTGTCCGTCAAATTTAGACAATTACAACTTATTTATTCTTTTAAAAATAAAAGCAAACAAGTATTTTCTTGAGAACCTTTAAAGCATCATCCCAGTTGCTCTAAAAAAAAAAATAAAAAAATCTTTGCTTCACTAATATGGTTAAAATAACCCCAGCCCAATCAAATGCTGACAAAAATCAAACCAACATGAACTTACTGCACGTAACAGAACCAAAAATAGCAGAAAGAACAGAAATAATTCAATTAGAGCATGCAAACCAGAGGCAGGTTAAAGAGTTAAAAGAGGAAGCACATGCCTTTTAGTAGAGGTCTACCTTCAGAAAGCGTCTCTGAAAGCTGCTGGCCTGCTCTCCAGCGAGAAAGCTGTGATCATATCGGGGGAAAACCATCTGAGGTGCAACAGATGTGCAGTTGAGGATAAGGGAAAAGAGAAAGAGAGAGAAGAGAGAAAACGAGATAAATGAGCAGAGAAAATTGGAAATTTGTGTTAAACTGGGAGTCCGGGTGCAAAGGAGAGGGCCGCTGTAGGAGAAAACCGAGGAGTCAAACTCCAGCAGACTGCAGAAGAAAAAGCCGAGAAGAGGAGCTATGTGATCTTCTCTCTGCAGAGATAGTGACAGATGTGCAGCAGGCGGGGAGAGGTGGCTGCTGGGAGGATTATGGAACATTACAGTGGGAGTAACAAACCTTGACAGCGATCTGATTACTGTGCAGACCTGCGTATGTGCTGTAGGTCGGAGGACCCTGAGGAGAGGAGTAACACAGTGAACAAAAACTAACAAACCAGCGCCGGAAATCTTTGCCAAGAAGCATCGTCCTGCAGATACGATATTCGTACTCCTTCAACGTATTCACATTTTGATATGTAAAAACAACAAATGTCAGTGTGTGTGAATAGTGCATTTTTAAAAAAGGTTTTCACATTAAAAAATAAAAAAGTATGCCATGCATGTGTATTGAGCCCTTCTGAGTCGAAAACATGTAAAACAAACGTTTGACGATAATTTGTCCCAGAACATTTTGAGATAAACAATAACACTGTCGTTTTGAGACCATTTTGAAATAATATATTGATAATGCCATAATAATGCAAATTTTCCCTTTCAAAGGCTAAAAATCTTTCATTTTGGACAGAATATTTAACACTTTAACTGGAAGACGTTTTAAATATCCAAAATAAAACACAGCAAATACAAAGGAAATAAAACACACACACCCAACTGAAACCATAAATAAAATGGATTATGAAGTTTCTGCAAACAAAAAAAATCAACTGCCCTTCAAAGAATATCATCAGAATGAAAATTATTGAGTTCATTTTAATTTATCATGCAATTAATTGCTTATAAGTTCTTTAATCTTTTTTCTGTCAGAATTGCCCCGTGTTTGGCTCGTCCTATCATCTAACGAACTCTGACCTGTTAAAAGACAAAAAGTGCCTCATAGCATGATGCTGCCACTACACAGGTTTACCTTGAGGTTGTCGAGTTCAGCCTGACGTTCAGTGTGGGTTTTCCACACCATATCATTTATTTTTGGTATCATCTGACCAGAGCACCTTCTTCTGTGTGTTTTTTGTGTCCCACTCCTTCATAAAGGCCCTCCAGCTAACCCAGGGTCATCATGTTTAACAGCTTTTCTGATTCATGCTCTTCTTGCCAGTCTTTCCAGATTAGATGGACGACCTGGGCTTCGTGAGATGTTCAGAGCTTGGGATATTTTTTTATAATCTCACCCTACTTTAAACTTCTTTACAACTTTCTCCTATGTCGCGTGGTCTTTGTGATGCTGTTTCACTAATGTTCTGTGAGAGACCTCTCTTTGGCTCTAGGCTTTAATATAACAGCTGCATTTATACTGAGACTAAATATAAGTCTCAGTACACACTGGTGGACTTTAATTACTATCTTCATGATTTCTGAGGCTATTTGGTTACACTGGATTTTATTTAGGGGTATCAAAGTGAATAGGATTAAAATAAAGGAGAAAAATGCAAGTCTTTCCTTCCTCTTCCCATTTATGCACTACTTTGTCTTCATTTATTGCACAAACTCCCTATAAGACTCATTGAACTTTGTGGTTGGAATGTGACAGAATGTGAAAAAGCTCCTTTAAAATGTGCTGCATGTGCATTTTATTACAACGAAACAGTAAAAATCTGCAAACTCCAACCTTTGCCCTTTTGAAATTTATGCCTCAGTCATCCATCCAAGGATATATTTCTCGGTGAATGTGTACGTGTGCTCTGTGGAATGGCTTCCCATCTTTCCCAACTCAAACAGAAGTGGCTTGGCTCTTTCCAGTCAACAGACAGTAATTGTGTTGATTGTCTGTCAAGCTGAAAGGAGCAGAGTTTGTCTGCCGCCACAGAGCTTTGAGCCTCCCTGGTTGAGCTCCCGCAAAAACACAAGCAGGGTGCAGGGAAGGATGGAGAGAAGTGCTGAGGAGGTCTTGGAGAGGGAGAGCGAGGAACAGCGGGGAGTAAGGAGCAGCAGAAGGAAGGGAAGTCTGCTGGAGAAGTTTCTGCTAACGACGAGCGCCAGGCTGCTGAGGTTTTTTCTGAGACCACGAAATGTTCCCTCCTGCTCTTCATGCCTATATGCTCCTCTTTTCCCCTTTGTCACATTCACTCATTCACACCGCTCCCACCATGAAGACCACATATGCTTCTTTAAACATCTCATAACAGAAGAGGCTGTTTCACAGCGGGGATCGCCTTTAGCTCATTCCCATCAGAAAAACCAAGAAAAACAGACATCCCCCCTCAGAGTCCAGCTTCAAGTTGAATTTTTACTGCTGTTTCAAGGGAAGCAAAGAGAGAATTTGGCTGCGGATCCTTGCAACTTTTCTTTAACAACAGAGGTGCCAGATAAACCCAAAGGTGCAGTGACAGTGTCTTCTATGAATAAACTGGAAGATATGGATATCTTCAGGCTTCCTTTTGATAAAGGTTTTCTTAGAGAAAGATGCAAAAACTCCACATCCTTTTGTATTTTGATGGTTCTACGACAGCTGATTTGGGTTTAATACACCTCATTTCCTGCATTTGTGACCAGAGTCTGCCTGACGATAGCTCTGAACATGATGAATCGATAGGAAGTCACAGGTTGACAGAGATTCATGGCCGCTTCCTGTTTTCACATGTATTCTTTCATCCTGAAAAGTTCAGAGGTGAAGCAGAGCTCACTGTCACAAAAAGGGCAAAGTGATAACTGAGCTTATGCTGGAATAATACTAAAAAACTCCCTCTGCAGCACAAATCAAGAGGCTCTTACTTGCTTTCCTATTAGGGTATATCCATGAAACTCCACATGGAGGAATCACTCACAGCGTTTGTTTTGAGTCGAGCAAGTGTTTCCAAGCAATGTCCTGAGGTTTTGGGGAACTGCAGACTTATCCAAAGGCATCAGAGCAAGAGAAGCCTCAGCCAAGAGCAATATTCACCATTTGGAAAAACTACCAACAGCGAATGCCAAAAATATTTTTGAAGTATTGCCTCAGAACCAAAAATGCATAAGTAGGAAAATGTAATGGCCCATGTCTTGATTGAAATCAGGAATTCCTGCAATGTTTCAGAATCGCATCATAAATATCATTCCACTGGGCAAGTTTTGCAAATGTACACTCCGCTTCAGCTCTGCTATAACACAGGAACCACTTTGTGCTTCCAGTACACTCACTCTGTGTTTTGCTAAATGTTCAAACCTCTTGACCTTCTTCACAATTTGTCACTTTATACAAACTGCTCCATATTTTGTTGGAATTTCATGAGCTCAACCAACATAAAGTAATGAATAGCTGCGAAGAGGAAGGAAAATGGTGCATAAGAATGAGAAAATTCTGATTTTGAAAAAGCTAATTGGAGTAAGTCTCATATTTCCTGTAGCAGCAAAGAATTATGCTTCTACAAATTCTCAATTATATTTAGGTCTAGGCGAGGCTATTCACAGTGTCATATGGAGATAAAGTAAAAGTAATGCTATTATCATTAAACATAGCATAAACATGTCGATATGAAGAACTCTATATTTGAAGTTTGAGATTTAAGGCAAAAGAAAAACAGCTTCACTGGTCAAGAAGACACCTACTGTGTGTGTTCCCCGCACAGTATGTGTACAGACAAGAAACCTTTCTTGCACAAAAACAGCGATCTGACCTATTTTTCCTAAGGATGAACATACACATGATTACGGGTTATGTGACCATCCGAAAAAGAATCTAATATTTACCGCTTTGCGTTGTATAGAAAGGATTTTATTTTCAAACCACACAGGATGAAATTAGAGATAACTACATATTTCCTGTAGATACTGAGCTAATATCACACAAAAAGAAAACACAGACCAAATGCACAAGGAAGTTATTTGATTAAGTAAAAAAAAGAAAAAAGCTGGATAGCAACTTTGGCACTCTTTTCCAACCATTGAGTTTTGATGGGGATGTTCAAATGTTTCCATCATTCTATCATTGCATCATTTCCTCATTTCTGGCTAAGGAGATGCAGGCAGCTCATTCAAGGAGTGAGCCATACAAGAAAAACACACTTTTCTTTCTTAACTATCAGATGACTTTAAGGGACTATTAAAAGCAACGTGGACAGACAGTCATGATAAGATATTTTTTTTACATTATTTCTTCATCCAGGCCCAGATTGCTCAAACTGTTTGTTATGTTTTATTCAGTCCTTAACCTCCAAAGATGGCAAATTTCTGCTCCCTTAAATGTGATTTCCTCTTTTTGATGGTCTGTTACTTTGTCTGGTTTCAGTTTAACTCATTACTCAGACTTTCCCTTTCTAAACCTTTTCAAGTAGGTGGACAAATTCTGCTATTGCGAAATAGCTATTTAACACAGGTGTAGGATTGTAATAAACTTCTAAAATGTTCAAGCCTTAAACCTTCTATGATTCTAGCGAATGCAAATGTTTCTTGAAAAAAAAGGAAATGTTTTAAGAAAGTTTTCATTAATTAATTTGTAGATTTTTAATTCTATATAAAAAGTGCCTATATAACTTTGAATGAAACAAAGAATGTAACCTTTCCAGATATCTATAAAACAAATCTAAGTACAGTAGGTGTAATGCTTTTCTATGGTAGTGATGAATCCACAGGCAATTATTTTATTATTAGTATTTTATATCACCACCAAAGCTGGGCTTTGAATGACTAATGATTATTACTTTTTTTTTTTTTTTTTTCTTGGTTTTGAGGTGGAACTACTATTGTGTTGTGAGTTATTTTAGGTGAAAAGGTTAATGTCCTGTTAGACTTTAGTTTTGAGACAGATTTTCTCACTTTATCTTTATAAAATTATCTGAAGAGAGAAACATAATAGATTTTCATCTTGGGTCAATGAAGTTGAATTTCTATAAAAAGAAGAAAAATAATAACCACACAAGGTTTAGCTGCTGGTTATTGCTAAGTTAAGCTGAACTCAGTCATCTACTTGATGTCTAATATCAGGATATAAAAATAAACTTTTAAGCCAGATGTAGATTCATTTTAGCCTTGACACCCCATTCACCAATAAATGTTTATTTGTAAATTAAGCAGCTTTAAACCGCCAGATTCCCACCACAATGCTTAGATAACCATGTCTCTGTTCTCTATTTTTACCACTTAGTTCAACATTTTTCAGTGTAGCTTTGATTAAACGCTTCTGTGGTACAAAGACTTTCCCACTGCAAACATTTAATGAAGGTCACCATAAATGATCTACATCTGCTGTGGAGGTTAGGCAGCGCTATTTTGAGGCTTCTTCAGGACTATTTTTAAATTGCTACAAATGAATAGGCTCTATTTTTCTCTTATGGACTTTCTTTCTTTCTGTCTTGTATTTAAAGATCCCCTTTGCCTATATAGAATGCCTTTGTTTTATGTCTATATTTATATCGCATCTATGTGAATGTCAAGTATTCCCTTTCATCCTTGTTTAGAGCTCAAGACAATGAGGATATCCAAATATTTTTCTATTCACATGTTTGATTGCAGGAAATAACCCATAAAAGTTATTTTGAGACAGTGTGTGGTCTGGGTTTCACGTTTGTATTTGCTGATTAATGGACAGGGACGAACTTTCAAGCTGTTTGCAAAGGTAAATCATCCTCTCCACCCCATGTTGCCTCCTATTCAGTGCCTTAGATTCTTAGTCTTAGTAGGATAGTGACCCTAAACATACAGCCTGAGCTACAACAGAATGGTTTAAATCAAAGGATATTCATGTGTTAGAATGTCCCAGTCAAAGTACAGACCTAAATGCAACTGATAGTCTGTGGTAAGAATTGAAGAACTACTTCACAAAAAAAAGAACTGTGCAAAAACTGCACTGATGAAACACCATCTAAACTGTGCAAACGTTTTCCCAAAAATGCTATTTAATCTCTCGAAGATGATAAGAAAACGTGACTTACCCTTGGCCCAATGTCTCCTTGGTCGCCCTGATAGAAAAACAGGAAAATAACAATTGTCAGTAGTTCTCAGAATTGTAAATGTACAAATGGCTAATAATTCAAGAGCTACTGTGGTGCCGCAATGACAGACAAGCTTACTAAAATAGTGTTTATAGGAAGGAAGCAACTCAAGGGTCATTTGTCCAAACCACAATGGGATGTAAACATTTACTGGATAAGTCACTTGCAGATACACTCATTGGACAGGATGAGATTGGGGTAGTAACAGTGGGTGTGCGCAGGGTGAGGATTGTTTGTTGATGAAGGCCGAAAGGTCACACTCTCATTATTGAGCTACTATTATGACGACACAAAGGAAAGCGGCTTTCTTTTTTTAAACATTCACATCATCTATCTGTTGGAGAAAACGCACGTGGATGAGTCCAGCCTTGATGAATCCTGTTCTGAGTTGCGATACGTTTCTGCTTATCTGCAGCTCTGCCACTTGAGGGCAAAAGAAAACACTTCAGCACGAGTGCGGGCATCGATAAGCACATGCCAACCTCAAACTGCTAGAAACTTCCAACATCTTCAGCTGGAAGGAGGCTCACTGAGCGGGAAAACATCTGGCTATCACCAATCTTCACGGAAGGTCTACAAACCTTCTCGGTAAAGGACATGTTATCTTTTTCCTCATTTAGTTAGTGAATGGCAAAAACTTGAAAGTCTAAAGCAATCAAGAGGGTACATGCATCTCTGTGGCTTTACAAACAAAATAATGTTAGTGCCAGCTAAGAACAGCAGGAACTCAAGTTGAAGCATACCTTCTCTCCCTTGGGTCCGGGCAGGCCCTGCAGGAGAGATAAGAGAGATAATCAGAGACAGTTGGTGAAGATAAATCAGTGACACACCGTAGCGCATTGCATCTTCTACGTGGCCTAGGCAGAGAGTATTAAATCAAGCAATAAGGCAACACGGCAACACCACTTAATTATGCGTGTCACGGAGATCGCTTAATCCCGACCTGCTTCCTGCTGAATGTAATTCCTCGTTTGAAGTAAAAAAACATCTTTCAAGTATTTATGTAGGAGTTAAAAAATGTGGTGAGAGATGAAGCTGAAAAGCAAAGATGTTCCTTTTGTTCCTACATCAGTCTTTTTGACAGATGGGAACTTTGAAGATGTTGTAGCGCAGGGAGTCCACGGATTTTTGTGCTCGGTTCTGTGGGTTTTGTTGTGTCTTTGGGGTTGAATGTCCCAAACACTAACAGAAAACATGAAGCTTTAGTGTTCCTAGGCCGTATATCAGATAAAGATACACAGTCCTGCTTTGTGTTGGACATTTTGACATAACATTTATAAACGGTGGGCAACGATGAGACTAGTTTGCTGGCCGCCTTTCTGTCCCTCTCTGTCCACTGTGCACAAGTGGCACAAGGACGCCACATGTGGTGGCACCACAAACGGAAAAGCTCCACAGTGACAGAAAAACAAGAAGATGGAAATCAGCCAACATCTACTGGCCCTCCAAACGTAGTCATATTCCTTGAACTTTTTTATACTTTGTCATGTTACAACTCCAAACTTCAATGTATTTTATTGGGATTTTATGTGATAGGCCAAGACAAAGTGGAGCATAAGCATCTAGTGGAACCAATTGTCTTCAGAAGACACTGCATTACTAAGTAGAAGTAAGAGTAATAGAGTCCAGCTGTGGGTCCCCATAAATCTAGCTGTTTTGTGACAGACTTGGATGGTAAATGGGTCACATTTTTATAGCGCTTTATCAAGTCAGAGGACTCCAAAACTCTTTACACGACAATCAGTCATTTATCCTTCCAATCACATGTTGATTGTGGTGCGATACATTGTAGCCTCAGCTCAGCTGCCCTGGGGCAAACTAACAGTAGTAAGGTGGCCATTCAATCAGCGCCATCGGGCACGTTGACCACCAGCAGCACGTAACGCAGGTGAAGTCTCTTGTCCAAGGACATGACGACTGACACAGATGTGGCAGGGGATTGAACTGGCCACCAACCCGTTACAGGACAAACCTTGAGCCACCATTGCTCCACAAGATCAGAGGTTTATAGAGTAGATTACTAAACCAAAAGCAAAAAAAAAAAAAAAAAAAAGACCCAGGAACACAGCGGACAGATCAGGAATAGAGGGATGGCTCTGTGGCAAGACCTGAAAACTGATGTTCACAGACACACTGTATCCATTCTGACAGAGCAAGAGCTATTTTTCAGTGAATAATGGGCAGGAATTTCAGCCTCCAGATGTACAAAGCTGGAAGAAACATACTACAAAGGAGCTGACGCTATCATCGCAGTAACAGGTAGTTCCACAAAGTATTGATTCAGAAGACCTGAACACAAATGCAAGCCAAATGCCTTTGGCTGAGTTTTATTAGTAAAGACTTCTGAAACCCTTTCTTCATCACAATTATGCATGACTTTTAGTTTATTTCAATAATAGCTGAAAAATCTGAAAGCAATAGAAAAAATATAATTGGTTTCTTATTTAGATAGTAAGAAATCAATGTTATGTCTAAGATGTTTTAGGACATTTTGCTCCATTTTGTTTTGTTTCATCACATAAAATCTCAACATTAAAGTGTGTGAGGCAAAATGTGAAAAGATTCAAAGGACATGAGGGTATTAAAGCGCTTTGTTTTGACCCCGGGTATCTAAAAGTGACACCACAGTTGAGATCATAGTTTTTCTTTCTAATCTTCTTCCATTCATTGTTTGACTAACCTTATGCTGTACTTAACACTATGCCCCGTCTGTCTGTTTTGTTGAGTCTTTTGACTGTAATTTTTTTTCCAACTTCAGACGGTGCTTTAAATTTTACCCCTGTCTTCGTTTTTCTTTGAGCCAAATATTTTGTTTGGACAGGAGCTCCTATTGTTTTATGGACCACAACTTTGACAAAGTGGGCAGAGTGGAGGGGCAGCTAGCTCCCTTTCTCCAACAGTGCCTCAGTACTTTAGGTCAAGGTGAAAGCAGAAGGAAAGTTGTGTGATTTTACTAAAATTAACTTGAGAGATAATGATCTCCATTTAAGAGAGACTGGAACTTTCTGATAACAAATCAGTCAATGCTTGAACTTTTCTTCTTCCCTTCTCTTGTTTTAACCTTGTGCTCTGTGAATTCAGAAACAACTCTGGCCAGCAGGTCTACACCTCTCCCGCTGTGGCTTTACGACAAACCATTGGTGATGGAGGAGAGTCCTATTAAATGACAGACTGAACTTTAAGTCTATTTTAACAGGAAACAGGAGTTTAATAATGTTTGGAAACTATTTAAAGGTCTCCAATTTGGCTTTCAGGTATCAGGAAATGATCCGTTCTAGTTGAATGTAAAGGAAAGATATTTCCCATGCAAAACAGGTGCTGTAAATATCATTTAAATGTTATTTAAAAAATGTCAAGAAATAAATAAATAAGATAAAAGGACAGGCAAGGCGATCCCGGAGGTCAGCCAGAGGAGGAGCAGAGGACATCGTTATGACTTTTTAAAGAGCCTCTGTTTGAGGCTGTAAACACCATTCTGGCTCCTTCTTTCCCACTGGTGTGTAACCCATTTGCTATGCTTTGCCCGTTTACACGCCACACCTGGGTGTGCCTAGGAGTGTGCAGCATTTCATGGGAAGGTTGATGAATGGGAGGGCAGAGGGGATTTCTGAATTAGCTTCACTTGATCCATGACTCCCCCATGACTGCGAGCTCTGGGACGACTTAAGATGTGGAACAGCGATGAAAATAGCTACCATGTTTTCTTTTTTAATAGGAACAGTAAAAATGATTGATGTGCTACACAAAACCCACCTGTCTTCCAGGCAAAGTACCCATCTTGAGTCCCAGTTAACAAAGTCTGAATGTAGGAACGTCTTTATGTTAACTGATGGGTGTAATTAAAGAGCTAAACAGATGTGTAAGGATGTACCTGACTTCCTTTGAGACCTGGTAAACCCTAAAATAATAATGATAAAAAAACAAGAATTTTAGTATAAAATTGAATCCTTAAAAAAAGACATTGCAAAAATCTGTTTACCAGAGTACTTACTGGTTTGCCATCCAAGCCAAGAGGCCCCTGTTGGAGGGAATAAAGATAATCGTGAATAAAAGAAAAATAAATCACTGTATCTAGAAGTGTTGGGATCATCACTCTGATACTTTTTGTAAAGAACATTTATGTCTAATGAACCTTTTCTGACTGAGTTACAAAACGGTTACTTTGGAACAATGTGAGGCTGTTCTTTTAGCTGGAATCTTTTTTACACCAAGTTGTTGCTTAAATATAACAGATTAGAGAGGAAGCAAAGTTTTGGATTTTGTGAGACCAATAAAGCATTAAAATTCAAATAATTTCCAAAAATACAGCTTTCCTAACTACGTCCTTGAAGGCCAAGTTATCTCCGTGTTTTATCTAAAGGCTTAGGAGAATTTATGTCATACTGGTCCCATCAACCGTAGAGCAGATATTTCCATGTTTACCATATTGGAAATGAACCTTCGAGGACCATACCAGTGGAAAATGGGTTTGCAAAACAAAAGAAGCCAAAAAATGCATGTTCAACCACTGTAACATACAATATTAATATGTTCATTTCAGTCACAGCGACGATCATTTAACAAGAGGATCTGTAAATCAGATTCAATATAAAAATATATGAATGAAGTAGAATAAATAAGTATGGAATAAATTCCTAAATTAGCAAAGAGTTAGAAGAAGATACCTTTTGCCCTTAGTTACCTTAAGGCTAATATTTAGTTATTTGTTGATAGCACTGCTAGCACTAGTCTGCTAAGCCAAGAGTTTCATGCCTTTATCTTTAATAGGCAGACATGAGATTGAAATCTTTTCATCCAACTCTCAGCAAGAGAATAAGGGATAAATGTTTTCTTCTAATGACCAGCTTCAAAGACATCAAATGAGTCCTCCGTGGATGAAGAATGTCATTATTACACTGAAAAGACACTATTTGCTTTAAATCCTCAGACCAGACAGACCATCTTAAAAATACCCTACAGCCAGCTGTTACCGATTAGTTTCTCATAATGTTGCTAGTCTTCTCTTCTTATCTCCCACGAGGCAATGTAAATTATTTTTGTCCTCAAAGAAACAATGAACATCATTTGCAAATAAAATAAAGAGAACAGTAAAAAAGAGGATTTGTAAGTAGCAGAAGGAGTTTGGAAGAATGCATTAAGAGAAGAAAAAAATGAAACAATATTGAAGTGTATCCTGCCCCACTTTGTGTGCGTGCACCACTTTTGGAAATTTCAAAATCAAATCTGATAGCTTGTTGGATGCATGCAGTAATCCCCCATCTGCTGTGTGGGTTTGTGGCGATGAGATAACCTAAAAGGCGGTTTAGTGAGACCTTCCTGAAGCTGAAGTGCTGAAGCAGCATTTGACTCTGTAGACTTTGTTTACATCAATAAAACACAGCCGAGCAGTCATTGAACTTCTTCCTCAGAACAACCCTCCGTTCAAATATGGAGACCTTCAGATCCTTACTTAAACATAAAGAAACACTTGGCTCTGGAATAAAACTTTCCAAAAACACTTAAATGTGATGTATGTTGTAAAGGCTAATGTTGACTTCCTCCTTAACGACCGTACTCCATGTTAAGCTAACAGTTTTTACAGGGTCCCCTGAGTAGCGGGTTGGTGGACCCCTTCACAGTCCTGGTGGCTTTGCAGACTAAAAGCTGTCATTAACACTCGGCCTGTCTGGCCTTTCGCTGTTTTGCCTCTTATGTGGGCCATCTGGCCTCAGCTCCTGCTGTGGAAAACTCAGTATTGTCATTACTTGATGGATGAGCACTTGATGCAAAAAGATGGAGGCTAGATCTGAGGTGTTTACGAATAATGTTTGATGTTGTGGCTGTAAAAAAGATTTCATTTTCAAACAGTTGAAGACATATATTAAGAGGATAGTGAAAACCTTTTGAGGCAATAATGTTCCATTAAATGTTATGGCTGAAACCAGCCAAAACAGTAAGGAAGTGATGATGTTTTTATTTGTACAACTCCTCACTACTTTCAGCCCACAACACGTTGTAGTTTTGTCACTCTATTAAAAGCAGCATGCTGAGTTTACCATGTCATGAATCTGAGAAATTAGATGAGGCTACAGACGTCCCGCTGAGCTTTCCCTGCTATCAGGGTCCAGATCTCGGGATGTGTGCCTTGTGGTGCACATCCGTCCGCGCGTATGTGGCGCTATCCCTGCATCTGGGAGCATTTACTGTGGCGCAGCTCCTTCAATAATCGTCAGGATGAGTAGATGAGATGAATGCTGTGAGGTCATCTGCTGCTGCAGAGTCTGAACTCGGTCAAAAAGAGACTGATTTATGGATGCTTACAAGCGACCATAAATTGCTTGTAAGTCCTGGTAGTCTATGTCTTTGCTTTTGAAGGTGCGTGTGAAAGTTTTACTCGCCATTATAAAACCCAATATGAATGCCTGGTTCCTGTGACCTCCATAGTAAAGATGGAGACTGAAATGTAGAGTTTCTTCTGTCCTCGCAATTTCAGGAGACACTATCTAGACTAACAGTGCAACAGTTGATAAGTCTCTTTTATGGAAAAATGGCGATCAATTTGGACAGTTCAAGGCAATTTGGGAGAAGAAAAACAATATAAAATGCCTAACAAATGTATTAATAATCCTGGAACTTTTTCACCATTTGCCTTACAATTTACAAAAACCAACTTGAATCCACTTTGAAGTTATTTTGTGATGGACTAACACAAAGTAGTGAATAGCTATGAAGTGGATGACTGATGGTTTTCATTATTTTTACAGATGAAAACCTGAAGAGTGTGCGATCCCTTTGTCTTTAGCTCACGTGAGTCAGCACTTTGTAGAAACACCTCCCATTGATATTATAGCTGCATGTCTTTTGGTAAATGACTCCACCAACTTTACAAATCCAGAACCTGAAAATCTCGCTAATTATTTTAAAGACAGATCAATTCCAATTAAACTGGACAGGGAACATCTGCATTTTTCAAATCTTGCCAATATTCTCAACTTTGACTAGGCCCTAGCCATTCTAAACATGAATTTAGTTTAATCTAAACCATTCTATTGTATATCTGGCAATATCTATTTTCCTGTCAACTCTGATTGATTCCCTGTCACTGCTGAAGAAAAGCACAACACGATGCTGCCAACACCTTGTTTCACAGTGAGGATGATTTGTTCAGGGTGTTAGCTGTTTTCACACATAGCACTTTGGGTGAAACCCTTAAAGTTCATTTGTGGTCACTTTTGGTGCACCACCTGAATCTATTTATTATTATAAATAATAATAATAATAAAGAAACACACATTCATGTATACATTTTCTTTCTCTTTCACTTTCACTTCACGTCCATTTTATACTGTACATTAAATACATCAAAGTCTATTTACACCATGACAGAATGTGAAGGAAGCGGTATGAAATTCTTTACAAGGCATTGTGAATACCACAGAAACCAAGGAAAGATTTTCCCTCTGCAATGGAAAAATAATATATTATTAAATGTTTGTTAAGCTGCAACATACCTAGAAGGCAGACAAAGAGTCTACACATAGAAAAGCTGGAATTCAAATAAAATCAGGCTGAACTAAGAGGAAAAAAGCAAACAAAAAAATATGGGGGTGCGGTGAGGTTTTGTGGGTCGGAATTAGGAGCTGCTAGTATAAACCTCTTCATCTCGCATCACAAAAGGATCTGATAGCCAAATACAGAATGGAGAGAGGCACAATGAACGATAAAATACCGTGAGTGAATATCCCTGATAATAACCACTGAAACCCCAACTAGCTGTGGAGAAAAATAAAACAATGATTTCTTTTACTGCACCTCTGATTGAATTGTCTGCCGGCATCTTGTTCTACAGCAACCACAGCCAGAATAAAATCACATATTTACACAAAAATTCCTGGTACAAGTTGGCCTGCAGGCACTCACGTGTGTATTTCTTTCTGTGTGAATGCAAACGTTGATTAATGCAGGTATGTGTGTGATCTGTTAATCACAGAGAATAAGGGCGTGGGGTGTCTCTGCTGGTTTTATTGTGTTCTTTGTGGTGCAGACTGGCGATTATCCAGTGGGGTGTAATTGTTGAGGATGCAGCTCGAAAAGCATGCTGTCTGCACATCAGCGCAGACGTCTCGGCTGGAAACACACATGGTAACATGTTGGGAACATTAGCTGTTAGCTTGATTTCGGCCATAAAAGTGAAGCTGATAAGGCTGGTGAGTGGATCCCTCTTTTCCTCCTTTCTCTCTCAAGGTGTTTTTTTTCCACTCTTTTGCTCCAACACCCACTGATCGTTTTATTTACCTCCATGCTGCTGCTATGATGGGAAACACTGAAGTTTCTACATTTGTACAATTTGCGAAACATAACTTTTAAAAAAAGAACACAGTGGCTGGAGCAGAACCAAAGAGAAGAAGAAAGCATACCAGAGGGCTGTGTGTTTGGGACAGAAAATTACTGACATGTTGTTGGGTGACCGTCTGGCTTTAATCTGCGGAACAATGGAGGCCTTAGCCGGTTTCGGCAGAGAAATGTCGGCTGTCTGTCTCAGACTGGCACTCTCACATAAACACACTTATAGCTGGGTATGCTGATCTCTGTCAATATAAATGAAAGTCAGAAGCTGTGTGGGAGTGTGTGTTTATTGTGTGGGGCTGTGCTGCTGTGGGCCTGTGCTGCTCTGTCAGTGTGCCTTACTTTGATTATTTGACAGCGGGAAGTCTCTTTTCAGAAAGTCTCCTTGGCTGTGATTTATGAGAGGAAGGAGAGTCACGGGTTGCATGAGGAGAGAAAACATACCTCAGCACAAACACACCCCGACACACACACACACACACACACACACACACACACACACACACACGCACACACACACACATGTTGAGAAGTTATGCTTGAAATACTCACAAACCACACTTCATTAACACTGTTTATCAAATCACTGATGATTCAGCGGACTGCTGCCTGCATTAGGCTGATGAACTCAATATGTATATTTCACCTGAATGAAGTATTTGACCTCCTATGTGCACGCAAGTATGGACACACAACCTTATTGTGAGCTGTGAAGTACACAACCAGCTTGTGTAAAAACACTTTTTGGACATAAAAACATTACTGCACATCCGTGTTGTAAAGAGGTAGCTGGAGCAGCTTAAAGTTACTGTAAAACCAGAACAACCTATGTAGTTGAAACCTGATGTCTTAGATCGGAAAAGTTTAGTCTGATTTGATGTCAGATGGGAAGAAAATTTATAATTTTTTTTTTATATATTATTGGCAGAATAGAATTGAATAGAAATAAACCTTTATTGTACAGAAATTCAAGTGAACCTTACTATGTGTTCTTTTTTACTCATTATATGTGCATTATGTGTCAAGGTGAGAAATTGCTCATCTTTAAACATGGAGCCAAACATAAATCAAAATTTATTTTTGTCAGGATCAAACAGTAATTTTCAACATCACTTTAGGGCATTTTTAAAATATGAAACTGGGAGCTCGATCTCCTGGATTTCCAGAGGCCCAAATGAAACCATAACTAATGTCTCCACTTTATGACTTATGCAGAGTCATTCCAAACCTCCGAGTTTGGAATGCTTTACAAACTTTAGGTTTGTAGCTTCAACAAACCTAAAGTTAATTTCTTCAACTTAAACTTTAATCAGGGTGTGTAGGTTGTTTGTACTGATCCAGTGGGTTGTTGTTTGAGCCCCCGCTTCGTTCGCTTCAGTCAGTGTTAGTTAGAGGGCCAATTGGCGCCAATTGTATGGCCGTCTTGCTTAAGTCAGTCTATCCCAGGTTACAGTAGCCACCATTAGTGTATGAATGGGTAAATGACTGATTGTAGAGTGAAGCGCCTTGGACTTGATAAAGCACTATAGAAGAACCAGCCATTTACTCAGAGCTGAGTAGATGAGAGGATGGTAAAGGAGAGCTGGCTTCGGTTGAGAGAAATAACTTGTAATTATTTTACAGTGGTCACATTTGATGCCATTTAGTCAAATTTATTCCTATGAATCTTTAATAATTAAAGCCTGCACAACATGTCCAATAGGAGGTCTAACCACACGAACCTGCAGCAGCTGCAGCCACTTCAGTGCGTGGGCTCCTTTCTAACATGAAATCGCTTAAAGAGAAACACCCTTGGGTAGTGCTAATTTGTATCGTGGAACAAAAATTATCCAAGATATGGTAACATCAACAATTTGTACAGATATCTGTCCAGAACTTTAAATGAAGAGTAGACTGCATGGGGAAATACTGATCTCAATGTTTACAGTTTGACACGAAAGGGATTTCACCATAAACATAACTATTGTGGAGATTTTGTTTCCTGATATTAAACTAACAACTTCTTTATGCATTTGCTTTGGAAAAGGCATGAAGTTCAAGTTTCTTAAAAAAATACTTTAGCTGATACATGATCTTGGATGTTTTTTTTTTATTAAGAAAAATATTGTATTTTAACATTTATATTCTACAGAATGCCAGAAAAAGTCTAATTCTGCATTGTATCTAGTAGCATATAATGTATTTACATTTACTCACCCCTGGCTACATGGTAACAGGCTATATTTACAAATTATTCGCATGTGATTTAATTTAATAACTCAGAAAGTCACAACATGCAAGATGGAAGAATGCAATCTCTCCATCTGATTAAACAATTAAAAAGTGAAAGATTTTACTGGCACACCAGAGTTTACTGAACCACCTGAGTCATTTGTAGTGATTTGTGAACCATGAACATGAGTAAAATGGTCTAGTAATGTATAAAACCCCTCTGGCCTGTGATGCACTGTATCTACAGTAACTATTGGTGGTTGGAGGAAGTTAATCCACATGTATAGACAAGGATTGATGCACCAACAGCCTCCACAGTAGGGGGAATGGTTGCTTTTAAGCTGCATTGATGGAAATTCAAACATCTCTACTACTAAACAAAATCAGATTCTGTCTATGGAAACTGTCAGGAAGATTAATCTACTTTAATTTCTCGTTCACTCAACAGGAAGATGTGCTATAATGGCATCAAACAAACCTCTTCCAGTTGCAACATGATTCCATCTATCTGCAGATACACCACAAAAAGATTGATTGCATTCTGTGTCCTAAATTGGGACAGCTTATCCAGAATAACCACCTTCTAGTACACAATTCCCATCCAAACATCGTTACACAGTAAGCATTTCCAAAGAAGACAGTGGCACAGAGGATCAGAGTCACAAAAAAAGGGGAAAACAAACGTGCACACATTTATTTGTACACTCTGTCCACCTGTGTGCAATTAGAAGCGAGCATTTCCCGTCAGCAGAGCTGCGCAGTGCCAGACGGACTGCCTGGGAATGTGCCCCCAGGACCAGGCCCCAAAAACTCCCGGTGGGAGACAGACAGACAGCAGCGCCCCAGCAGAACCAACTGGGCCCCGCGGAGCACAGCAACAGGTGACTGCTCACGGTCACCATGACGACCTAAACACTCACAGGAGGCAAGCAGCACACACGGATCTGTACCCCAGGAGGAGGACTAAGATGAGAATTTGATGATGGGCAAACCACAAACCATCAACAGACGACGGATGAGTTGCTACACTTTATCAGAACTCACCACCAGAGGCCGCTATTTCACTGGATAACAACAAAACTGGATTTTTATTTTACAGGCCAAATCAGAAGGGTTATTTGAGAACCACTTTATCACCTGTTTGGTTTATGTTTAAAGATATCTCATTCATATCAAAATCATATATTCTATAGATATATCATTTTGTCCTAAGATGTCAGAATTTGGCCATGTTTGAATGTAAATGTCTTCATTTTACATGCTTCTTAGAAATGGGGCAGGATACACATAATACATGGTTAACAACTTTTAAAATTTACAAAAGTAAAGAACATCCAATTTATACATGCAAAAGCTCAAAAGAAAAAAAAGGAAGGAAAAGAAAGAATCCCAAGATATCCGAGCAGAGACTGAATTGAAGAGTGACAGGATGAAAGAAATAAAATCCAAATTACCGGGTATCCATCCCGTCCAACTTTGCCCTGGTGAGGTTAGACATCAAAGCAAGAAGCAGTAAGACAAATTTGAATGAAAATCAGCAGCTGAACACAACACATTGCATTTACATTAAATCACCATGTCAGCATGAGAGTTTTTACACTGAAATTTTACTTTTGTGGGGGTCTTCATGACAGAAAAGCACAAAGCTGCACTTAATTGTAATGTTGAAGGAAAAAGGTACAGGATTTTCAAACCACAGTTATAATAAAAAAAAGATGTTTTGCATTTCTAGAGTCAGTTATGTTGCTTATTTGGTCAAAATGGAAAGATTATGGCATATCTGAAAACTCATACTTGTTTTTGTAACAAGAAATGACATGCATTTGCTTTCATTTACAAACATGTGATACACTGTGTTGGCCAATCACATTAAATTCGAATAAAATACAGCAAAGTTTATGGCTGTAATGTGATTAAATACGGAAAACTTAAAGAAGTATGAGCATTTTTTTTATCCTTTCTTATCTTTTTCTTAAACCTTTACATTTAACTGAATGTTTGTGGCTGTTTTATTGTGCCTGCAATAATACTTTACTCTGCGCTGACATGCTATTCATTTTTACACCTTCAGGCAAATTTACAGAATCAATACTTTTGTACATGTTCAGTAGAAATCTGCATTATTTCATGGACATTTAGTGCAAAACCAATTGCACAGACAGTTTTCTTCCAATCAAACTACTCCCAGGACTCAAGTAACTTCTTCCAGGCCAGTTTGATCTGTTTCCATGTTTCCAGAAAACGTCATGGTGGTTTTCAAAGCCAATAATCGCTTCTGCACATCTGATCAGTGCCACATGTGAGCATAAAAATAAAGGATAAAACTTTAAAATTTGTTTCTGGTCAGATCACGACGTGTCCAGTGCAGAGGCGAAGACTGTGCTGGCAGCAGTTACGATACCTTTGTTGGTTATAACCATCATCAACACACACCACCTGGAGATCTCACACACTTCTGTAGGTGGTCTTTGCATTCAAGTTTTATTGCTGTGGGAGAAGAGCTCATATTTGGTTTGACTTGCAGTTTGTCCAGCGGTGCAGCCAGGAATGACACTTGTGATGTGTGTGCATGGCTAAGGTCAAAACCTCTAAAATGAATTCAATACTACCTGGATGAGATGAAAGCATACTTACAGGAGGCCCTGCAACAGAGAAGAGAAATGAGGGAGAGGGATTAGAAAGCCTGCGCGTTACATGTTTTCTGACAGATGAAGCACAGCATGTGTGACTGAGAGCAACCTCCGCTTTGTACACCAATCACTTCCTCAGTGGAGTACCCACAACAAAAATCCTGTCCATGCCGTGTGGTTGGTTAGATAATGACCGTAATTAACCCCCTGAATATGGCAGAGAAGAAGCTCATTAGAGCTGCTGCCAGCGCAGTTTGTGGCAAAGCCGTTATGATAAACAGACTTCGACATGAGCTGTGTTTTAGATTAGGAATATGAAGTCATGTCAAGGCTTTGTTTCTCAGGAAGATGTGGGAGCAAGAGGATGGAGGACAAGCGTTGAGTGAAAAGGTCAGGAAAACCATGCTTCTCTTTTAGTAGAGCAAACTGGCTGTCGCTGACATTCCTACAGGGTAGCCTTTCACTTGTGATTGAAACTCTCTGATGTTGAGCATCGGCAGCAAAAAAAACATACCTTCTGTTTTTCATAGTTTGTTTAACCAAAAGCAACAGTAACGATCAAAGAATTTCCCCTTTTTCTCAGCGATCATAATTAAATCTAAGAAAAGGCAGGGGCTGAGGGCCCTGTAGAACCACATAAACCTCCACAATGTGAGTGCATTATTATGTCAATTAAGGTATTCTCTTTGAAATGTATTTTCTTAAGTATCTGGACTTGATTTTCTACTCATGAGGTTGCTGGTTTATCTGATTGGTGAAACAGTCACAGTGTATGAACCAATTCAGAGCTCATAAGCATCAGGCCAACAATAAAAATCAACATAACATTGAAAGCAGGAAGACAAGTGTAATATCTGATGTTTTTCATTACAAATTATAGATACCAGAATTGGTAAATTTTGGAAGATGTGGAAAATGTAAGAGACAACAGCCATCAAGAATACAGTGTAATGCAAAAGTTTCAACCCCTTTTAAACTTCAAATTTTGTCATTTTTTAAAATGTACTTTATTTGAATAACTTAACTTAAAGTAGAACATAATCGAGCTATGAGAAGAAATCTTTAATTAATGAGAACCTGAAAGTTGAGGCACCCTCAGTGCCTCAATCTTTTGGGGTTGATATTTCTCTGGGGTGTATCTTTTGGGGAATCAGGTTTTCCTATAGTACTGCCCTGTAGGAATCTAGATCCACCTTAACAACTCTAACCAGGATCCATGTCCTCACTAAAGAAAATCATCCTCACAGCATGGTGCTGCCACCACATTGTTGCACCGTAATGCTTGTGTGTGTTTAGTGTAAGGATAGTTTTCTTCTATAAACAGCATTAGGCAGGCAGGACAAAAAGTTCATTTTTGTTCTCATCTAACCAGAACATCTTAATCTTGGTGTTAAGATTAAGAGTTTCACTTGCAATTTTTATGCTAAACTGCAAACTTTTCTTTTTGTTTCTCTCTGTAGAGACTAGATGTGAAGTGCACAACAAATAACTGTGCTGTCAGTGTTGCAGCCCCTCCATTGTTACCCCGGACCTCTTGGATGCCTCTTGTTCTCTCATGAGGCTGTTTGACAACAAATGTTCACTAAACTTTGCACTAGAGGTATGAAATTAAAGCGGACTTAAAATGGAGTTGAAATTCAGATTTATATTTGTAAAACAAAACAAACAAAAAAATCTGATTTTTATTCCACTTTATATTTAAGGAAAAGTTGTGTCAATCGATTACATAAAGGTAAACTGAAGTTTGGGATTAACATTGCGACAGATTGTTGAAAATTTCAAGAGGCGTAAAGACTTTTGCAAGGCACTGTAGCTGCATTCAGACTGTTTGATAAAGACCTCCTGAGTCATACAGCAAGGTAAACACACACTCTGGTTAAAGAGCCACACAGTTAGAGCAGCTTTGTGCTCTAAACGTGAGGCAGGTGTGTTTGTGTGTTCAGAATAAAGAGAAAGGAAAAGAACAATAGGAATAGAGGACAGTTTGTAAAACAAGAATGAAAGGGATCAGGGAGAGCTGGAGCAGGACACCAGATGACGAGCTCAGATTTAAGATGCTTAACGAATCCGTCTGAGCTCTTTCCTGTTTCTCAAGATTGAATTTTTGGTCTCTTTTCTGCACTGTTATTTATTTTCCTTTTTAGTTTCTGACTGAAAAAATGTTCTGGTCTTGTAAAACAGAAGTTTGGCTGTCATTGAGACAGAGCATGGCGCAACAATCTCTCTGTAGGAGCAACCCACACACTTACGCTGCAAACGAAATGTAGCGGCAAAAAACTCCGAAATACAAAGACGGAACCTAAACAGAACCACATAGAGCTTCTGCAGAAACAGACCGCTTTTTGACTAAATGTACTAAATCCCCCTGCAAAACACCAAGCAGATGGCAAACATCTGATTTAGTAATACACTAAGATGATTAAGATATAATCTGAACAATAAACAGTAAATTAAAGTTTTGGAAAGGTCTGATGATGTTCTGCAGTTTTCATGCCAGCAGTTTCAACAAACAGAACGCTGGCCCGGATTATTCTCAGAGAAACGCTAATCCTGCTGTAAATGCTCACTGCTACTCCAAAACCTGCAGCTGAAAAAAAGCCATGACAAATTGAAATCTTGTTTTAGAAGCCATTTCCAAAAATAACCATGTCCAGCTGTTTTGGGAACACTACCAAAGTTTTGTGTGTTTACATTTAAGGAGGGAAACAAGACGAATGCATTATGTGATTGAAAACAACAACTTGTGCATATTCTGATACAGTGCAAAACTCTTGGGTCATCCTTCATTTCTTTTAAACTTCTTGGAATCGGTTAAAATCCTTTTGAGTTTTTTTTTTCAAAGGTTTTCTTTGGAGCTTGGCTGCTTTTTGTTCATTTTCATTCAGTTGTTTTTTTTGTTTGCTATGCTGTGCAACTTCTACACTTAAACTATGAGCCAGTATTGCTCTGACAAAGAATATGATTTGCCCCACCCCACAAAAAATAGTGATTATTACAAATAATAATCACTATTATTATGCAGGATTTAATCACTATTTTTGCAACAGTGGGAGCAAGCGTTGCTTTCTACTTTAAGTGAATGCAATGAGATTAGATTAAAGGTCTTTGCTAAAAAATATTGCCATGGTAACATAGCATAGCGACGGTGGTAAGAGTTTAATGGGTGAACTGCCAGTGGGTCACCATGTTCTTTAGTAAGACACTTCATCTGAATTGCCCACTGCCAGGCCTTGTCCCAGTGGTTCTGGTTCATGGCTGTGGCTGTAATTCAGTATCTTGCCACCATGTGAATGAATGACTGAATGCTTAGTGAACCGATTTGGTAGCGCTTTTGCCTTGACAAAGTACCATACAAGTACAGGACATCTATCAAAATACTCTGCTTATTATATCATGATAAACTTCCGCCTAGATGCATGGACTGAAGTGCTGAAGATTTGGACTTTGGTTATCTACCTAAACTTATCCTCCAGGGCCTGATTGCTTTCGGTTTGCTTGGGTTGTCATATGTTTAATTCAACTTGGAAGATTTCCATTCAACTTGTTTCCCCATACACATTTGGTTGTTTTTACATACATCACATTTTTATTACTTAACTTTGTTATAATTTTCCTTACGGTGGATTTTTTAAAACCATTTTTCAGAACCTAGAGGCCAGGTTGAAGTGTAAAACAAGAAAAATCCAAACAAAAAAATCACAAATGTCCGCATAAAGGGAGTGCAAAAATGAGTAGGTAATGGGGAATGTTTAAGCTTGAACCAGAGCATAAATAGACTCTAAGCTAGATCATTTCAATATGTATTATGATATAAAATAATATATTAGCTGCAGTTTATATCTAAAGCTTATCAGAATATCAAAGAAAAAGCAAAAGAGACAAAAATCAAGTAATGATAAACCATAATTTGAATATAAGTGACAAATGTTTTTTAAACATGAAAGAGTGAACACAATTTATTAAACAATTTATAAACAGGATAAAACTGAATATGTATATAAGAGCCTCTTTTGCTACTTTAAATGCACATTGGTCACTCCATCTATGTGAAAGTTTGTGAATAGCTGTTCTGATTTTTTTCAGTTTTATACTTCTTCTGTTCAAGTGCACATTGAAGTTGTATAATGAACCTAATATAGGCCACAGGTGGACACACTGGCCTTTAAATTACGTCGTCCCTTTAAAAAGTCTGGAGAACCTGACTTCTCTGAGCGATAACAAGAAAAACGTTCAGCTCTTCTCCCTCTAATTGGAGGTAGAGTATGAAGAAATTCGTACTGGTTGAAAACATTCTCACAATACTGCAGCATTGCCTTGATGCGTGTTGACAGAGGGATCTGTATTACTTAACCATCGAATTCTCAAGGTTGGCTCTCATCTATTACTCATCCACAACAATGACTCGTCGGTAAACCGGAATCCTTCCCACTGACTCCTGCAGGATGAGATACCATGATCCAATTCTGTTTTTAGAGTCTCCACTTCCTGAGAAACATCTGAAATCAAGAAGAGTCAAACTTGCAGAACATCTGTCACGGCGACCTTTCTTCTGGCAAGAGTCACTGCATTGGTTCCATAATGAGCATTCAGTGGTTTGGACAGAAACGAAACGATAACGTCGAGTAGTGATGCTAGCGATGGAGACTCATTAGGGTCGATCGGCTGCAGCTGCTACCGCTCAGCGACATCGACCAACATCTGGGCAAAGTTACCGCAGCCACATGGTGGAAATTAACACGACGTTGGCTCATGATAGGTCGCAACGAGGAGAACAAGCAGCCCACCATCCTGTGACCTGAGTCATGGATCATTGCCTTTACCAGCCCTCAGCTAGAGCCCGTCTGCTCACCCGGAAAAAGGAAAGAAGTTTACTGGGAAAAGAAGAAGTGAGTGATGAAAGAGAAGGAGAGGAAGAGAACGAAATGAAATGGGTGATGGATTTTGCTTACCAGGTTCCCCTCTTCTTCCGATGCGTCCGCGTTTTCCTGGAGGCCCTGCAGAGATACAGAGAGGAACAAATCTCCTAAATCAGCATGTCAGAGACTTGGAGAAAGCAAATTGGGGATTTTATGATTTTTTATTCCCAAAATAATGAAAAGAGCTTTAAAAAAATAAAGTGGTGAATTTACAACATACAGTAGGTTTTATTTCACAAGTTTCACTCACTGACTCCGAGCCCCCACCGCTCCCGTCTAACATTATCGTGGATGCAACTCGAAACTCTGCCTTCCTGGTAAAAAGATTTCTGCAGCTAATAGAGGAGGAACGCAGTGATATATAGCAGGAGTGCTGCTAAGGGATGAGGAAATAAATTATTTGCCCCCAAGCCAACGTCCATCTGCTGCAAGATCCCATGCTGAAGCAGGAATATGAATCACTGCTGTACAGATGCTGATGTGCATCAATTTATATGCTGTTACTTTACAGAGATGTTTTTTTTTTGTTTTTCACTAAGAGACAGTTTTGTGAGAACTGAGGCCAATTCAAGTGGCCAGTAAGGAGACAAGCAGCTAAAAACATGCAGAGAACAGAGCAAACAGTTGAGGAATAGACTGAAATTAGTGTTTTCTCTGATTAGCAAAGCAAACATGAGGACAATGAGGCACAGCAGTGAAGCTAACAGCATTACCCTGTCAGGCAGAACATAATTAGCTGAGCAAATCTGCGTGTCAAGTTACTTTAAGAAATCTGCTTTCAAAGATTAAAACACAGTCGGTTCCTGAAAGCTAAAGATAATATTGATGAATTGCTTTAAAAGCATCTCAGTGTATTTTTGTAACAATTGTAAGTTATAGTTGGATTCAAAACACTTTACAAATAAATTAAAAAGCAACACTGCCATTGAGGGAAAAAGAGAGAATATTCAATTAATAAATTGCTAATATTTTTAAACATTTATTTGACAAATAGCACGTCTAGACAAGCTCACGCACAGATAGCATGTGGCTACATTAACACTGACCCATGTGCTTACACAGGTGGGTGCAAAAGCTCAGGAAAGTCATTAATCTTGATCTGGAAGCATAATCAGCTCGAATCAACATTAGAAGTTCAATTTTTAAATCTGGATTTTTAAAAAAATGTAATGTAATGCTAGCTGCATGTAGTCACATTTACTTCTCCTGTATAGCACTGGAGTTATTAAGGGTCCTTTAAAGCAGTCTTTAATATAAAGCACTTATGTCAACGATGAGCCCAAGTAGCTAGAGGAATAAATGTTCAGTTTGCTTCTCTATGGACTGGAACGACTCCGAAACACTTAAAAACTTCCATATTCCCCTGCATTCATAACGAAATAGGAACCATACAGAGTTCCTGACACTAAGTACTTGTGGCTGCAGACATGTTTTCTCTATTGTCATTATTGGCGTTATTGTAGCAGCCTAATCATTTCCTGACTCTGCCAGCTATATCAAAGACCTCACTTATTCTCCTCCACGTCTCCCACTTTAATCCTTCTTTCCTTCCTTTGCACAACATCAACAGCCTATAAATAGTTTTGGAGCCAAAGGATTACGGAAGTGGCAGAGGAACAGCTAAAGTAAACTCAAGATGATGATTGGCTCAGGCTGAATCCATTTCCCAATCCCTATTTTCCAAATTAGGGTCTTTGTTAAAATTCTCAAGTATGTTCGAATGTTTAAGTTTCAAGAAAACTTTTTTGGTGATTAAAAACGTGTCAATAAGTGGATAGACGTGTTTAACACGACATTAACTCGGAAACAGATTCAATCTTACTAACTCACACAGGTGATGTTTATATCAATGACCTCCACAATTAATAATTTGTTTTACTTCCACAAAAATTAGATTTTTTGTTGCACAAGACATCTCTGGGTTGTAGTTGGGAGGAGATATGAAGTACAAATAAAGAGGAATAAAACGCAGTGACTTAAAAACCATTTTCAAAAGCATAATAAGAAAAGGGAATTATGTTTAAGATGCCGGATTTTGAATAGGGTGTATATTTGTTCATTATCCTTGTACGTGCTCAGCATTTAAAGTGCAGGTATGAGTGTTAACAATATGTGGGTCAGCAGGCACCACCCTCGCTCCACCTTATTTTTTGAGACATTGACAGCGGCAGTCTGCATGCCAACAAGTTTTTAGCCAACTTCTGAAGGAGCAGGCGTCAGATTGACTGAAATGTGGGAGTGTGATTGGTCCTGAGTGGCAGATTTGAGGCTGAACGAAGGTGGGTGATGACAAACTGATGGAGAACTGGATCAGTTTGAGGGATTAATGGGAAAAACAGTCTAGCTGGAATACAGTAATTACAGACATAGTTCAGATTCCTGTTCCAGAGCAGAACGTTAAATGCTGAAATACAGACTTATCGACCTTGCTGTTAGTTTTGCTGTTCATTTGTCTCTAATTGGGCAATGCGTGAGCCAGAGAAGGATTTATAACTATAAGAAGCAAGGGAAAGTCCTTATTTCTGCTTTCTCTCATCCTAGCTGCTGATTATTTTAAGTATATATGGAGTTTACAACTCAATAGTAAAACTTTGCCTGATTGAGGATGTAACAGAAGGAGACATTAGGAAGACATTTTTCAGAATCACTGCTTTTTGCTTTGACAAACGAAAATTGAACATATAACAAACTACTTTTTAATCAGCATAATCATTCATTCAAGATTTCACTTCTCTAAGTACTGCTGTTTTCAAGCAGGACCCCGTCTAAGGTGGTCCTAATGCCAGAAACAGCAGAGTAATGATCCTTTTATGGGCTCAAATTGAATAAATGTTTAAGTTATAATAAATCTCTTCCCAGCACGAAATAGTCCCAGTTCAAGTTTAAGTATTTTACAGTTTGCACTAGAGGTGATCAGATGGAGTCCAAATTAAAGAAGGAACTTTAAAACAGCCCTGTAGTTTCAGAGCAGAATACGGTTTTATGTTTTAACAAGTAGAACTGCAGCTGCACAACGTCAAGACGATATGCACAGTAACTGATGACATTTCTCAAAGCTGCATTCAAAATAATAAGATTAACGAACTTTCCAACGACTCTACACAATGTGTTCACTACTGTGTGTGAGGTTTATTATTTCAGTCACTCAAAATACACATCAGGCATGTGCATTGAGGCCACTTTGAGCTCACTCATCTGGCCAAATATACGATAGACATGCAGGGTGTGAATGCAAGACATCTGAAACATAATATCCTACTGAGTACTGCATCCATGCTGCACATATCGCACAGACTTATATTGCAATGTGACTGCAAAGACATCTATTTTGAAGCAAAGGTTTACCACACCGTAGTTTATATTTGAATGTTTTGTGAGTGTAAAGTTTTCAGTTGAGTTTTTAGCAATAAAAATATTTTACATATTGAACTATTGATGAGAAGCTTCAAGTAGGATGCCAGTGTCACTGTAAATAAATGAAACACTAAGTTTCCTCCAAATGGAACCCAAGAATAGCAGATGTGGAGAGAAAAAAAGGTTTCCTAGTGTAGAACCCTGAGGCATCCCACAGTCAAGAGACTCTGTAGACAAAAACAAACTTACAAAAACTTCTGTCTGTCATGTAAAACTAAAAACACTTTCTCTTCTTTCTCCTTTTAAGAAAGGAGCAAGAGTTTGGAGATTGGTCCAAATTAAAAATAAATATATAGACCAAGACCCATTTTTAATACAAATTTGGTATTGTTTGAAACCACAGGGACCAAACTTATAATACTGCCAATAACAACAGTCACTTGTTGGGGACCAGAAGGTCAACCCCAGCGTATCTCTACTGTCACATGTGGTAAAAAACAATTAGAGAAAAACCAAGAAGTCAGATGGTGACCAGAATTGGGTGATTTTGAGTCTGATCGCCCTGGATCCAAGATTGGCCATATGACAAATCAAAAACATGATTTTTTTCCCCAATCAGTGAACCATGACATCTAAGCAATACCTAAACTAATCAAAACGATCTACTTTTAGTATAGTTAGAGATACAAGAAGCTGTTCAAAGGAGACAATATTCGATAATATTTCAAGACAAGTTAGCGGTTCATTTAGGCAGAGACAGAACAAGATATTTCAGGGTACAACACCGACCACACTAGGTAATATTAGATCCTGAAGAAAGTTACAAATTTCAACTCTGTAAAGTCTATCATTGCTCTTAAAATACTAACAACTATCTTTTATACTGGCTGCCTCCAAACTAACATGAGGCAAGACATTGTCACTTACTCCTTATATATCTAATTAGTGTCAGGAAAGTTAGAAAGCAATATTTTAAATGTTGCTTTTAAATGTTGTTTTATGGTCCTTAATAACAATCAGAATTGGTGCCGAAAACTCAAACCTCAAAAATGAGACAGTTACGATGGAAAACTGCATCTGGAACGTAACTTTCTCAAGCGCTCTCTGGTAAGCACACAAACGGCTCCTTGGGAACAGGATGGCAACATAGAGCACACAATGAACTCCATCTGAACTGTAACGTAGATGTGTGTGTGTACGTGTGTTTATTAGTTGGCCTGAGGCTCTGTATCTCAGACTCCACATATAGCTCCTCCTTATATATAAGGGGTACAAAATCATGCAGTTCAAGGTCTGACAAAGGGAGGCCCAGCAGGCAGACCCACCCGTTTTGGCTTTTTATGTGTGTGAGAAAATCCAAGAAAACCAGAGGAAAAAATAAATGTTTTGGGTAAACAGATCCAAACTGATCAACACAATTTCTAGACACCACTTCTATAAATCTTCTATATAATCTGCTAAAACCAGACTGTCCTATGTCAATCTTTGGTCTCAAAACCACTTCATGCTCCTTGTGCGCTAGCAGTTGATTTAGCTACTGTGACGTTTCTTGCAAATGAAGAGTTTCCAGGGAACAAAGTGTCGGGAATTCAGGAAGCAACACCCCGACCTTTCCTTTTTCTAGGCCCCACTTTATTTAATGCAACTGGGAGCAATAAGGAGTCAGCCGAAAATAGAAGAATGTGATACTTTGAATGCCCAACCGCAGGATTTAGATCCATCTGTCCATCAACCCTCAGCTCCTTCTAAAAGCCATACACATACATGTCCACACTCCCACTTTTACATGTTCCTAAATCCTCCTGTGAAAGAAAAAAATCGAATTTGAGTGGAGGAAGAGGAGGATGGCAATAGGAATGGGAAAAATCATGAATGCTGGCTTGTTGCTAGCCGGAGGCGATGGGTCTCTACAACGCATTCTCTACTGCTGTTATTACTTCGCATTTTTTCAAATTCCCAGGAGCGGATTTTCGTTCATTCCTCTTTAATTACAGAAACTAAAACTTGAGTTTCCCTTCATCAAAGCTGTACTGTTCTCCATATCTGCAGATTCTGACAGAAAAAAATGCCCCTCTTGAGTCCAGATTATCTATTCTAAACACGCAAACTTTTGTTTAAAATCGCTAAGAGACATGTTTCCCGTATTTGTCCAAGAAACAATTTATTCTCTCATAAAGATTTGTGTTGCTGGTAACTGATGTAAGACTGTATGAGCGTGAGGATTCCCCCTCCGTCTGTTTGTCTCGTCTCTGACAGCTGCTAAGCCTCTTTTCCTCAAACAAAACAACTTCTGCCTGGCCATCTCCTGGATCTGTCGTCGTTCGCCAGCTCAGCCTTTTCTGGCCGAGTAAGATGGGGGACACATGCTGTGGAAGTAAACAGCGACAGAACGAGAAAGAGACAGCGGATGTGATTCACGTGGCGATGATTCGTTCTCCAGCTGCCCTGCATCTCCCACCGGGTCAGGCCAGGTTCAGTCGCTCGGATGGTTTCTGTTCAGCCTTATCGTGGGTAGAATCAGATAAAGAGACAAGGATATTTTACTGAACTCACAGCTCAAATAAGTACCTTGGTCTTCACTGTAAAGTCATCAGTGTCAGTGATTGTGACTTTTTGAAGACGCTTTAACACACATTCCTCACATTCTTGATTTTTTCCCATTGTTGATTGTTTAGGATTCATTAATAATCTAGTATAAGATACTAAAGTTTTGAGGTCTTTCTACTATGAATAATGCTCTCCATCACTCTGCTGAAATGTGGTCATGGACACACAGGAAACATCATTCTCCTGCAAAGATAATCTGACTGAGAATAAGACACTAAAACCTGTAAGAGTTGCATGAAAGCAGGGCGGCACTTTGAAGACCTACAATGGCTAAGCACCAAAGAATTCAAATTATTTTTTTTACACTTTTTTGATTTTTATGAACATGTAGTTTTTCAGTTGAGGCTGGGTGGCAATGCATTAAACTTTTTCATATGAGATTTGCTGGCGCTGACTATAAAAATCTCAGGAAGTCAACTTTTGGATAGAAACTCATTGAGAGCACAGGGAGAAGTCTGTGAGTTCTCTGTTCTGACATCTTGCAGGTAGTTTGTCTGACAGTCTGCTACAGAAACACTGAGCAGGTATCCAATGATGTTCAACACATTGTTCAGTCTGGTAAAGTACAGCCATATTCAATAAATTACAAGATGCATTCCAATGAGGCTTGTTTGTTAGATATAATGTATCTTCTAAAAATAACCTTTAAGCAGGTAAATAAACATGCTTTGTATTAAACCCCTTATTAAAATGTTTTTATTGGTCTTTTTTAAAGTGTGTTTTAATAACCACTTTCTATTTTTCTTCAGCTCCACAGTTACACACAAGATAGGAAAACAGATCACTGAAGAAGAAATTATAAATATTCTTTAAAATGTAACTAAAGTCTGCAGCTTCAGCATTTTGTAACACCCGGTAAATAAAGCTAATAAATGTAATTAAATCATCCAAAGCTTGAACATTGGGAAAAAAAGTAACAGGAGCTCATGCAGCTTAATCCCAGAATGTCTTTATCTAAATACCAAAAAATAAATTTTTTTTCTCTTAACTGCAGAAACAGACGGTACAAAATCAAAGCCACCTACAGATTTGTCCTAAAAAAACCTCTGAAATGAAAGACTCCACATTTTGACTCAGGCTTTACAAACTTATCTCACAGTGTAGGGATCTCCAATACAGCTGAATCAAATGACTGAATTTCATCTTCAGCATGCCATTAAATTTGGCCTGAGCCTGGCAAGGAGCTATTTATTTGATTCAGCTGTGTTGGATCAGGGTTGCATCTAAAAACATTAGAAAATAAGTTCCCAAACCAGACATGCACCTATCAAGAGCTTCACCTTAATATGGGCGACAAACCAGAAACCAGATCAATGACACTTGGAATAAGCTTGGCTTTGTGCCTGATGTGGTACCTAAACTCAGGTACCCTAAATTCCAGCAGAAGCCCCAATAAAATACCTTGAAGGACAAAACATGTGATGACTTGACAACAACACTCCCACGACCCCTGCTGTCCAGTTTAACGACCGGGATGAAAGGCACACTGATCCTCTGGAGTTCAAGGTTCAGCAATCAGTCAGAGCCTCTTTTCCAACACGCTAGAACAGTGGTGCCCAAAGTGTGGGCCGCGCCCCCTACGGGGGACGCCATGCCATTGCAGAGGGGCCTCGGGAAGTGGTATGGATGAATGAAAAAACAAAACAAAAACAGTTACACAAAAGTGTTTCACTGTAAAGATGGTTTGTAGTTTGTTTTATTGCAACTTGAAGTGTGAAATAAACTTCAGAGGAGTTTGAAAACAAAATATGTGTATAGGTTTATGTCTGGTCGGACGATGTGTGTGCCCAGTTGATTCTTTTTCTTTTTTGGGGGGGATTTTATTGCAATCCATAGGGGGGCCCAGAAAATCTTTGGGAACCACTGCTCTAGAATAAACTTTTCCAGCTGAGTAGTATGATCCCTCAATGGTAAGAAATCACTCCCAACTCCTGCTTTTCACTTTATATTTTATTTTTTCCTGCGAAAGCCGTCCTGATGTGCCCCTCCACATTCTACACTGAACACATGTGACAGCCCAACAGGCTCCATATCGCTAGGTGCAGGCATCTTATTTGGATGCCTCTTGGGTACAACTCTTTGGAGGTTTTCCAAGGTGATCTCACCGGGAAAAGACCAATAGATAAACACAAAAGTAGCTGGAGAGACTATAGATACTTTCTGGCATGGTAATTCTCTTCTGGCTTCTCTTCCTGGTCCTAAAATTGATTAATTGAAAATTAGCCAAACATACTTAACTGATGCATTCATGTCTGAGGACTACCTCCATGACTTAATCATTGAATGAAAATAAATAGCATGAATATCAAATAAAACACTTGACTGAAAATGTTGGCCATTCGGTCAATTACTATTATTGAAACGTTCATGAATTTCCGCAACTGAATGAAAAACATTTTTTATCATGAAACTGTGGGTTTATATTTACTACCTGCTGAAAGGTTGTTATTTTCAAAAGGCCACTTTTGACCAATGAACCTCATCAGAGCGCATTTTCTAACTCATTAAAAATGCCTGAAGAACAATCTGTATGTAGATGACAAAGGTTTAGAGGTAGAAACCAGTAGTGTTTTTTATTTTGATGTGCCATGATCGAAAACAAAAAGGACAGCTGGAAATATTTGTCTGCAACACACTTAAATAAAATGATCTCTTTCCACAAGTAGAAAGACTAAATTTATCGCTATGTTACCTAATTTTCTTAATTTCTGTCACCTTATATTTATGCATTTGCATATTGGCCATACTGCGCTGCAGGACTGCCGGCCGTAATTGAAATGGGTGGCCAAGATGTTGGACAAAAAGGCTTTTCAGTGCTACAAAGTCAACATTACATTCTCCCTGCAGTCAGAGAAAGTCTTAGTTTTACACAGTCAAAATGTTGTTTAGCAGCAGGGAAACCTCTGTCAACACAGAAATGTTTAACAAGAAGATCTACAGGTTAATTACTGTGGAAGTAATTTGTCATATTAAATTAATTACCATCCTCTCACTGGTGTTGTTTACCTGTTTAAGTTTACATTTTACTTGGATCTTTCCAAGGTTATTTATGCATGATTTCCTTTTATGACAAGTAAATTAATCGAGTCATGGATGATTTACAGAAGTCAGAGAACGGATCTGAAATTTTCACCTTCTGGCTCAAATTAGCTTTTGACTTTTGAGCGTTATTCCATAATTAAACATGTTTGGAACACATTTAATAGAAGAGTAATCAAAATTAATTATAACAGAAAAACCTTTCATTTTGTTTGATGAAGACTATAAACTTTTTTCTTTTTCTCTGGTACTTTTTGTTTGTCTTTGTATTTACACAGCAATTATAATTTTGTCAAAGTCTGTGACATCTCTGTTATTCAAACAAGATGTTTCCTTTGGCTTTACATTGATGGAAACAGTTAAAAATAAATACAAACAGAATCAAATTAATTTAGAAATTATGAAGAGAAAATCAAACTTTGTCAGAGATTTTCTAGCCAAAAATAGCACAAAGCTGCATATGTTTAGCAACACACAATTTCCTGTTCATTGATGGTTATATTTTATCAATATTTTTTCTTCAGTTCATAGTTAATTCACTTTGTTAGTTTTATTGCACAAATCTACCGACGGCTAAGCAAAGCTGAGTCACAGCTGTACGCTAAATGTAACAGGAGGCTTAAAAAGAAAACAGGAAATATGTTTATTCTACGTTTACAGAAGACCACTGTCTGGATTCTGCTGATATTTTTGGATGTAGATAAAAGTTTCACGTTTAGAAGAGACAGCAATCCGCTGTAGTTGTCATGCCTGACCACTATATGGCGCTGTGATTTTAGCATGTCATCAAAACACGCACGTGCTTTTGACTCCTAGCAACCCGTCTCAGATGAACCAACTGCTCATCTAATACATACATGTTTCGTATCAGAAATTGTGTTTAACCAGCCAGGATTAGTAAAACACCATTCGTTATTGTTTTTGTTGTAACCTGTCTGAGTCTGAGAGACTACAATCATTGAAGAACAAGTGGCTAGATTCCAACAAAAATGTTACAGTGTCACTGAAAACCGACTCTGTGTAAACGGGGCCTTATAAGACCGAGTTCAAGACTTCTCAGGAGAATGTCTTCTTTATTCTCTCTAACGTCACTTTATGAATGTGAACTGTGTGATTAATTTCCAACTGTTTAAGTCAAAGATCTGGACAAGCACCTGCAGACTGAAAGAGTCTGTGCCAGTGGATCTCTCTTGGGAAACTCAGCACAGCAGGGAGGTTTTCCTGAACTGAAGAGACTTTTTAATATAGAGCAATGAGTGGCTGTTAAGTCCACTTTACCTTCAAAATCATATTATTATGGACTTATGCCAAAATGAATAACTGCATTTCGATGTATTTGTGCAGAGGGGATCATGGATGCTGAAGCCTATGAGGGAAGCATGTGTTCAGACTGTGCAGTGGCATTTCTGGTCCATTGAAGCAGAAATAAGTCCGTCTTGTATCCACTGGAAGAACTCTGTAATCTACGCCCATGAAAACGTGGAAGTGTATTTAAATATTAACCGTTTTCAGTCACCAGATTTACCAAGATCTGACTAGAGAAGGCTAAGTTTGATAAGTCATATGTGGAGTTTATCCCTTCATTTCTGTATCCAAATATACAGTAATGACAAAAGATGTCTGATGAAAAAAATAAGGCGATGTTATTGGTGTGGAGTTATGGCTAATTTTATCTCGCCCCTTACAAAATTAATGAATTTATGTTCCGATCTCAACAAATAAACAAACCAAACTGTGTTGTTCTTTGTTATAGGGTCTTTTTAGTTTTTCACTTGCAGGATCTGCAACCACAAATGCTTGTTTTTTGGTACCCAAGAGGGCTTTAAGCAAACAGACTCACACGGACAAGAAAAATCCTGGTTTCTTTACACACTAATCTACAGTCTAGGTTTGGGCTCAGAGGGAGGTTCAACATGTGTGTTTTCAGTGGCTCTTAGTTCGAGATCTCCTCAGGAAACTTTGAGCTAATCACCGCTTTTAGACGTGGGAACCAATGAGTCCCGTGATGAATGGAGGCTGTTGCCTTCAGTGGGGGTCGGCAACCATTGGTGGCGTATAAAGTGAAGAATGAAGGTTATGTTTGCGGATCAGATCAGATTGGAGGCCATTTGTTGACCTCCCAAGATGTCGAGATGTGTGAAACCCACACACGCATGACCTAGAGTGGCCTCCACCCAAACATTAAGACAAAGCACCTTTAACATTCAAAGTTTCATGCATCAATTTGGGGCCTTTTAATGTGATAAACTTCATGTAGAAGACTAGTAATTTGACAGCGGTATTCCGGTGTGTTTGTTTCATTCAGGACCAGACTACGTTGGGTGAATGGTGGTCTGAAAGGGGGTAAGAAATACTCTTTTATCTCTTTGTGCTTTATTCATTCATAAAATGTGGTTTTAGTTTGATGTTCTGGAACATGTTAGAGCAAAACACGGAGACTTGGGGATGGAGAGGGCCTTCATCTATAAAGACACACAGAGAAAAGCACAGTAATTACCATGACTTTAAACTGCATTATATATATCTCTGTGTATGTGTGTGGCTGTTAAATAAGACAATGTGTGGAACAAGCTTGGGAAAACATGGTGCGAATATTCAAAAGGAATCTTTAACCCAGATAAACTGCCCTGGAAAGGGTCCCACACTTTTCTCTTGAGTCTTATTTAAACTGAAATCCATTCTTGCTTCTCTCTGCTGCTTCAGCCAAGCTGAATCCAATAGAAATTTTTATTACTGCTACTTTGAACCTATTTGCAAGTATCTCACCCCTGGGTCTTTTAGCTCTCACCTTGGGCCAGCGCCTTGCTCTGGTTTTTCTCGCATCTTTTTCTGGCACTTGAAACAGACAGGCAAATTACAGCGGCATTGGAAACCGAGGAGAGAGCATGAAGTCGTGCAGCGACTAACCACTTACTGAGTGGTGCGCAACGATGCTGACTGATCCCCGGGATAGATTACATGCTGGTGGCTTGTTGAGAATGTTACAGGTGAGAGGAAATATGATAACTGAGAAGGCTAAAAGGTAGTAACTGCTTTATCGGGTTTTTATGAAGTGGCTGGTGATAAAAAGAACAATGAGAAGCTCTGTTCCCTGTTAGTAACATTTATTTCTCTTGTACGTCAATATATTTTCTTTTATGCCCATGCTTTTGTATTTTCTTCCTGCTTTTCCCTTTGACTTCCTGTAAAGCTCTTTGAATTGCCTAGCTTATGGATGGCGCTATGTCAGCAAACTTGTCTTACCTTCAGTACAAGGCACCTTTTCGTAATTTATCTCCTCAGCCATCTAAATAAATCTGATCTAAAGGCGATCACATGGAAATGTACCTCGCAAATGGCACAAAAAAGGACTTGTTACACTGACCAAACATTAAACACATAAGTTCTACATATTGTATATGTAACTGTTTTTCCTTGTGCTGGGAGAATTGAATTTTTTTTAACACTGATCCAAAGAAATCCAGTCCGATACACAATAATAACCAGAACCAATGTGTCTGAGCTCTTCACTATCCTGAACTCATCAAAGGTCATTTTTAGCTCACTCCCTTCACGTACCACTTTTTGTGTATGACTCTCTGAGACTTGTGTACTTTACATTTCTGGGTACATGACAGTGCCTTTGCAAAAAAATTAAATGTAAAATGAGAAAAATTTAGAGTGCAGGTATATTCACATTAGTCAATCCTTTGTAGAAGCAACTTTTGTTGCAGTTACCGCAGCAACCCATTTGACTATGTCTCTATGAACTATGCAAACCTACAAGCTGAAACTTTTTTGCAATTTATCTTTGCTCAATAGCCCACAAATTCTATTCTCAAGCAACTCTGAGACGTTCACAAAGCCTAAATTAATAGTGAATGAATGACTGAATGTACTTTATCAATCCCAAAGGGAAATTGACATATTTCAGAGATTTACTATCTCCTCACAATGTCACTTATGAAGGCAATTAGTCCGACTGGATTTTATTTACCGACTAAGTCGATAACAAGAGCACATAATTTGTTCCAATTTGAAAAAAGTCATCAAAAGAACTTCCTAATTTTCCTTTCGCTTACCAATTGTCTGCCACTTTCTGTTGGCTTATCACACAAAACCCCAAAACGGCAGAGTAAACTGTGCTGCTGCAATGTGGGAAAACAGCAAAATGTTCAAGGGATATAAAGACTTTCACAAGTTTAACAGAACTTTCCTGAAACCAGTAAAACCAGCGGCATGTGATACCAAAAGTCAGGCTAATGACTAAAAAGTGGCTATAAAATTACATAGACTGACTCTCACATATACCTTTACCTCAATAAAAGATAAAATACCAGTATGGAAAATCCAGGTGAGGAAAGCTCCAAGGGAAAGGGGAAGACTTCCTCAGAAAGAACCAGAATCTTTGATATAAACATCAGGGCACTGTGTGTTTCTTTGATTTACATCAACTCTGCAAGGATCGGTACAGGAAAAAACTACAAATCATCCAACTTGCTCTGATAGCCATGGAAATCAGAGGTGTCAGCCAATCTCTTGATCGCCAGGGTACATTTTAAGAGGCTTGAGTTATGTCAGATTCAAGTGGGGGAAGAAGGGGAGGTAATGTGTTAAAAAGGCTCATTTCCAAACATGTTAAAACTTCCAATGTCTTAAAGGACATGTTAAAACTTTGGAAGAGGAGTGTTGAAAGAGCATGTCATTGTTTAATGTCACTGTTTGTTAGCTTTCAAATTTTTCAATAGTGTTTGTTGAAATTAGAATAAAATGTGCTTTTTTAAATTTTATTTAATATTTTAAGAGAAACAAAAAAACTCCCACAAGTTATGAGCCAAAAGTAAACCCATGTGGATCTGGCCCTACTTTACTGTGCTTCAGTTTTGGTAATATGATCGCAATCACAAAGACGGGGACAAATTAACTTTATGCAACAGTAAAAAATGATTTCTGTGACATATTTTCTTATTATAATTGTTTGCAGAAACAGCTTAGAAATAACCCCTTAAGTGACAAATTAGAGAAGTCAATCGATAAAATTATGAAATTCTTCTGGTTTCCAAAACAAGTTGCAGACTACAATTCTGCTTTCTCTAAGACCATTAAGTCATGAATATCAAAAAATAGTCTGTAATCTGCTTCTTTTAAATCGTCTGCTTAGATCCGACTCGGGGTACCAGGAATATTTCTAAGACAATTTTAACCTGTCATATTAGAGTATTTTGAAACATTGATGCCAACATTGTTGAGATTTTGAACGCTGTGACGTTACTAGTTTAAAAATAAACATCTTCATCAATGACAGGTTTCTGAGCTAAGACAGCGTGCTGTATTAAATCTACTTGTGTGGTTTCTTTTTTATGCTGCGCCTGTAGCAGGTGCAGGCTTGTCCCAATGTGAACTCTAGAGGAGCGGCTCATGTGTCACTTTATCCGATTGTTGGCCTCCTTGTTTGGTCCAATTGGCTGCCTGGGTTCCTGCAGCGAGAACATGGCTGGGATGGCTGTCGAGCCTTTCACTCAGTCTGCGAAGAACTGGGATGAGTCCGATGTTTCAGTTTACATTCAGTCATTTGAGGGACTATCTTATAACATCAACTTTACTAAATCACATGAAAAGGTATAGAGCTCTTAATGTTAACCAAATAGATACAAAATGTAATTTTTGTAATTTTCAAATCATTTTATTCATTATGGGCAAAGTTATGTGAAAAATAATCCACCTTTTGTTAAATTGTGACTTGGCCACATTAGCCAAATCTCTTGGTTCAGTTTCTGACCAGTAGAATCAAGAAATCCCTTAAATAGAACCGGTCTGACAACATGAAGTAGGCAGAAAGATCTTAAAATGCAACATCATGTCTTGATCTAAAGTAATTCAAGAACAGATGAGAAACATATTCATTTATGAGTCAGTTGTTTCCAAGGCTTTAGGACGTACAAGAACAAGAACAACCATTAACTACAAATGGAGGAAACAAAGAAAAATTGTGAAGCTTTTCAGACTTGTGATCAAGACACCAACATTACCCCAAGAGTTCATCAGCAACTCATACAGGAGAACTAAGAAACCTAAAACACTACAGGTCCCAGTTAAGGTCACAATTGCATCTTGGCAGAGTTCACAGGCAAAAACTAGAACACAGACAATATCTTGATGATCCCCAAAGATTTGGGAAAATGCTTCTTAGAGTGATGAAACAAAGGAAGAACCTTTTTGGATAGTTTATGCCGTTCCTATTATTGATGGAACCATAAATTCTGATCTATACCAGAAAATCCTCTCACGACGCTGGTTATCAAGTGTATGTGTCTTATGCAGAAGGGCAATGACTTGAAGCACTGGAGCAAATCCAGTAGAAAGAAACATTTAGAATGTCCTAGTCAAAGTATCACTTGTATTGGAAGTTCATTCTTGAAAGCCCTTCATTATCATTAATTAAAACAATTCAGAAAAAGAAACGATATAAAAAACTGAAAGCAAAATGATGGCGAAATCATTTAAGTGCTCATCAATGTTTGTGTAAGAATCAGTCGGGTAAATTTCATTTCCTCACACATATGATTAATATTTGATGTAATAGGATTTATTCTACAAACCTAATGTGAAGCAGACTTTTGCTCTCCTGCTCTTCCAGGTTCCTGGCAAGCCACCTGAGCAGCGGCTGGTCTTAAATCCAAGCTCCCTCCCCAAGAGAGGATAAGGGGGAGAGTAAAAATTCAAGTGCATGACATGTCTGTTTGGTTGTTTAATAACAAAAGCTCTAATTCGGGTATTTGAAATAACACAAATGCTTACTGAACATTTAAAATCAATTTGAGGTGCTTTGAAAGAAAAGCTTCAAGAGGTGAATCAGGTTTAAGCCTCTTTCTGAAGTACTTGTGGGCGTAAACGCCTCCCTAACCATCAGACAGGTTCTTGGACTTCACCAAAATCCCAGATCAACCTGGTTTTGTGGATAAACTTATACGTCACTACAATAAATTCATTTTGTGGTCACTTTGAATGTGATTTACAGCCCACGTCGTCCACTCTAAGCGGTGGCTCTTTTCAAAAATATTTTATGTTTTTATTTACGGAACAGTTCCAGCCTCATAAATCGGTTGCTGCAGGTTTATAGCAAAATTATGTGAGTCTTCCAACAAAGGAAACTTTGTGTGCAAGCACCTTTCTCATGCAAAGCCAATAAGACATTAAACTAAACCAAACATGGTGAATCCAAATAGATTTCCTCCTGCAGGACTTTCTGAAAGCATCCATTATGGTTGAATATCCAGGTGCAGAAAGAGATCAAATGTGTCAAGTTTCTTCTGCTTAGTGGGATGAAGAACAAGACTCCTGGCAGGATATGTTATAGAGCCTAACTACAGTGGTATGCAAAGTTTTATTCAGGATCCCTTCTAATATCTAAATTTATGAGAAGGAATAATGAATTTCTCTCCAAGTAGCAAAGCAGATATTTCTCAATATCAGAGAATCCACATAGGGTATTAATAGAATTGTAACAAGCTCATGAAATGACAATACATAAGAGTATAGACAAGACAAAGTTTTAGCAATATTTCTGGAGAAAAGTATAAAAACACTTCTGTGTTTATGAACAAAAAAAAAAATCTACAAATTACAAACCGTGCTTTAAAGAATCTGCAAAAAGAGAATCCAATTGAGTAGTCCATATACTTTCTAAAAATATTTATGTTAAATAAATATTAGTACTATCACATATTAAACATTAGTGCAATGTACAGATTTGATTTGATTAAGTATTTTGAATTCAGAGATTATCATTTCAGGCCAGGCTTGTTAGAAAAAAAGTGAAACAGACTTTTAGTTTAGCGCTAAGTTTAGATGCAAACTTTAACATCATTAATGACTAAAGCCAGGACGTCATTTGCAAGAAAAGATAAATGTCTTCTTCCAGACAAACTGACACCATTCTGTTCTTGCAGCTTGTTCTTGACACACAATCTGGACAAAGTTTTCATTGTTCGACTGTTCAGAAGTTTGAACTATAGCTGCAGTTAATAAGCTCAAAGGGCCGTATGAGGACGTCCCAGGAGTTCTGCCGTTCATGAGAGCGTTTAGATGTTCAGGCCAGCCTTTTTTTCCACTACTTTGACTAAAATAATATAATTCTCTATTTTTGCAGAGCAGGCAAAGCCACGTAGGAAGTCATTTATTATGCCGGTCCCCTGCTTTCTGAAATCAATCTGTCAGTGAATGTAATTATAGCCCCACATGCAAAAATCCTACTCTAAAGCTAACTCACTATTAAGAGGAGCGAAGGTTAATAGTAGCACACAGTAATTGCATTTAGTCTCGTCTCTTTTCAGCAGTTATAACCCAAAACTGGCCAAGATTTTAGAGAAGAGTTTGGTTGAGTTGTTGAACATACATAATATTCAGTCAGGTTGCATAAATAGAGTCTTAAATCAAATATGGATGCAAAGTGACAAATGTTAAAGTTCTGTGCTGCTTTTGTTAAACCCGTTTTGAAAATCTTATCAAATTTCCGGTTTGACTCTGTTTCTATTATTTGAGAAAAGTTGCCAAAAATAGCTCCATTGCATGAAAATAAAATTTTGATTTCTGCTTTTGTTTCATCTAGTCTAGATTACTGTAATTCCCTCTGCATGTGTCTAACCAAAACTCTAATAATGATCTAATAATTTCTTATTGCTGCTGTTGATAGTTTTAATACTTAGTACCCAAAATGCCAACAAAAAGTGCTTTTTCTTACTCGAACTACTACTTTTCTCTCTTTTCTCTTATGTTTTCATAAAAAGCAAAGAAAAGTGTCCGTTGCAAATTTGGCTTCACATTTATCTGTAAACTTTCCTCTTTTATGATAAGGTCTTACATACCACAGCTCTGCTTTTTAGAAATGATTGCAAAAGAAGGAAAGGTCAAACTTTAAGGCCTATATTTTTTTCTTCTTATGCAATAGCTTTCACAGCAATACTGTTTCCCATCTTTTAGAGATTGATAAAGAAGTTTATCTCCTAATTGGGCCCTGTGTCAGTCATGGAAAATAAACAAGCAAATCAGGGCAATGGAGTAGTGGACACTCTATTGCCCTGGAGTGGCAGTGGAGTGTCCACTCCATTTAGTCAGTGAATAGACTAAATAGTTGAGCTCTAAAGGAATGTAAACTCACTTGATTAGGCTTGACTAAGCACTCTTTAGCTCATGACAGCGGAAGTGAGGGCGATAATGAATGTATACGAGGTAAATGAGGGCAACAGGATCACCTGGAGAAAAACCTTTTCTCTTTATTTTTCTATGCTCTCATTCTCTCATCCATCCAAGTCCGACTGTTTTCAAATCCTGCCTTTCTCCTGATGGGGTATTAATGACACAGGACAACATGGTCCCACTTTGCCCTTTGCAATCTGCAGCTTACATCTTTGCTGATCAACGTCGCCTGTCCTCTGTCTTAAATAAGTTGACTGTGCATCGCCCCAAAGCCAGCTGGAGAGCTCACAGATGAGTCTTGTTGCCTGCTCTATCTGACCCTTCATACCGAAGACACACATGCATGGCATCATCTCGTATTTGTGTCATTAATTTCTTTGTGTGTGCGTTGGTTAGGGCGTGAAATAAAACCAGCATGTGACCTCCAGTCTCCAGATCGGCGAAGCCCATAAATCTACTGGTGTAGTTCAACGAAGATCACCTTTGATCCTCGCAAAACCTGCTTGCATTCCTGCGCAGGGAGGCGTGACTGCTAGACACACAATTGTTTATTAATAAATAAACAAGGCATGGATTGTAGTAGTAAAATTAAACAATCATGTCATGCAGATAGTTGTAGTGCTTCACTACGTCTCTGCCAGAACGAGGGATTAGGAGCCGGTGTCAGTCTGCAGAGGATCTCTGTGCCCGAGTCACGTCTTCGCGCCTGATTCTCCACTTCTGTCTCTTGCTCCTTTTTTTGCTCTAAGGAACATCTCGGTCTCAGATGCCTTCCTTATGTCTCAGATTTAAAGCAGCCGACAGTTGTCCTCTGGTGCTCTCTTTCCTGGACACAACACCAACATCTTTCCACCACTTGCTGGAGTTTCACCTTTCCCCCCGCTATCACTCCATCCATCGGACACCCTCCTCCTCCCCCCGTCAACATATGGTACACAACCGCTTCAGCTGCAGACACTCATGCAAACACTTTTCTGAATCCTTAAGGTAGTTTTCATGTTCATCAAGCAAATATCATAAAGGGGGAGCTGGTGATTAACTGAGCCACACTGACTTTAAAAGATGGTCCAGAACACATTTTACATGTAAAGAATGATTTATTGACTGCTATAAATGGGTTAGTATTTTACAATCAATGTGGAGAGAAAGGCTGTTCACTGCACTTATTTTAAAAGTAAAACAAAAATGCTCAAGACAACAAAATTGACATCTGAATTAGGAAGAATACTAACTATCTATGTGGCTTTATCTCCCAAATAAGCATTTTTGGGCTGAATAAATTCAAATGTTTAAATAAAATTACACAGAGGCTGTAATTGACTTAAGGTTGCTCCAGTGAATATTTAGTATTTGTTTAAAACCAAAATAAAGAGTAAATTAAATGTCTACAAGACGTGAATTAGACATACAAATGCCTGAAGGAACGTCTGTGCTTTTAGGTGCTACTTTTTATATCGTTGAACTAATTGGAGACAGTAACAATTATAAAATCGTAATAAACTCATAATTCAAGCTGGATAAGTGCCTTTTTCTTGGGTGCAAAATGTGGTCAATTTTCTTGATGCTAGTCTTTGATAAAGATACTTACATCACAGAGAAACTGGGGGCCACCCCTAGCACTATTGGACTGAGTGTTGCATGGGCATTTGAAAAAATAAATAAACAAAATAAAAGGACAAATATAATCAGTCAGTAGGTTTTCTATGTTCAGTCAGTCTGGAATGACTGCTCTAACCCTTATCAAGATTTTCTGGACAAAACTGTTTGTTTCCCTCTCCTCAAAGCTAGGATGATGTCCTACATTTTGATATTTCACTGTCACTAATATATGCCGCATATCTAAAGTCTGTGAGGCTCTCTGGTATGTTTGCAGTCAATGAAATGAATCTTACATGAGGTGAAGCACATGTTAATCAATCACCATCTTTATAGCCTTGTGTACTCAAAATGGAAAGTTGGAGAAACTTTTACAAACCAGAAACTTTTCTGGGGATGTTTAGATCACAGAAGCAAACAGGGAAAGGGAAGAAAACAGCAGCAACAGGGAAACGCTACTTGGTCCAACAACTTTTGTTTTGCGGAGTTAGAGTGAATTTCAGGCTAAGCAAAATGTTGTGTCCACTAGTAAAAAACTCTAATCAGATTAGGCTTTTCTGGAAGATACACACTTCTGAAGAAGAAGGAACTTTCCATGTATGCAGCCACAATGGTTATAGTTTTTAGCCCACAAATAAACCCCTTTTAAATGTCAGTAAAATGCCAGCTGGTCTTCTTTAACACACTTGTGCTGTGAGTTGCAGAGTAATTTTCGTGTATTAAAAAAATCTAAGAAAAGGCTGAAAAAACATCTGTTGTTAATTGGAAGGTTAAAGTTGGTCAGTTAACTCATAAGTGATTGGAAAGATATTTTACAAGGAGACAAGGGTTATGTTAAGTGCTGGTTATCCTAGGGGAAGGATAAAATCCCTGACTAGGCTTCTATTAGAAACCACCCGATTATTTCCTAAACAGTAAAACTAAAACTAAAATCTGCAGAGATCTTTAAAAATCAGTATTTTTTTAACTGCATTCACCCTATCTGCATGTCTGGACTTTACTTCAACCCGACGAATTAATGAGCTGTGACTGTTTAGTTAAAGCAAATTTTGTACAGACTTTGTCTAGCTCTCCGAAAGTGACGGATGTCTTGAATGGTTTTTGCTGAAAAAGACCACAGCTTGTGTCATGAGATGAAGCTTCTCAGATTCCTTTAAAATGTACAAACCTCTGTACATCTGCACAGAGAAAACAAGCATATATCCAAAAAATACCAAAACGCTCTCCTTGAGTCCTGTCCACCTAGACAAAACAAACCCACCAGAGCACTGGGTTTCATGCAGACTGCCTGTTTTTCTTGGTGCCACATGACATCACAACAAAGACACCCATGGGAAATTGGGGATTATGTGTTATGATGGGAATGAATACCACAAACAAAAGCCGTTTCCTCTCCCTTTAGCTACTTTCTTACAGCAGAGAGTGAGATGACAGATATGAAAATATTATGGAGGGATTTTATGGGGTTCTAACAGTGTTTGGACATGGAGCAGCATATATAAAAAGAGACGCTTTTAGGCGTAGAAGGGCTGACTTTACCATAACGAGGGAAACGGTTGGCCTAAATTTGCCTTCGCGCTGTCAACAAGAGAAAAATTCCCACACTAATTCTGCAGCCGTGTTTTAAAAGAGTTGGCCGTGCAGTTGTTCTGCCAATGCAGCCAGACATCACTATAGAAATAAACACTCGGAACACGCTCAGAATAATTCACCATTGCATAAATATTCCTAGGAGGTAAACACAATTGCTTCCAGGTGCTCATGCAGATTCCACCAGCACTCAAATGTGCTGCTGCAAACTGTCTCCAACCTCAAGCTTCATGTGGCGCTTCAATCATTGTGACGAGTTTCCATCAGTCTCTCCGGCAGGAGTTGAAAGTGACAAGCAGAGTGAGGGTTTCTTATTTAAACTGCTTTCTGGACTTCCTCTGAAAACAGCAACTGTGTATTTTCTTCACTCGGCGGCTTCAGTGAGGCCCCCCGAACAGAAAGACAGAGCTTTTGAAGATTCAGGAGGCCTTTGCCAAAGGGAGAAAACAAGTTGAAGTCATATTTTAAAATGAAAACCTGATGACAATAGGGCATCGACAGACGATTTCATACTGTAGATTGTGCAGCTTAGAGGATGGAGAATATCCAGTCTTTGTATGTTATAATGCCTTCTCCTGAATTTAAATACGGAAACAAAGACATCCTCAGAAATACACAGACATAAACACATTTTATATCATTAGAAACGCACCAATGTGAATGAAGTCAATTTACAATTTTGTTTTCTGTTTAAGAACTAAAATATAAAACAAGAACAGCAGGTGACGTCACTGTGAGAGAGCAGACTGTAAAACAGGATTTTACAAAAAAATAGTAACAGCAACTTTACTTTGAAATGTAGAAAATACCATTTAAGAGCTTCTTTTATCTCTGTGCTTCTTCTAGCCTATTTTTTAAAAAGTTCACAGATATTCAAAGTGATTAACTTTGAGTCTCTTTCCTCAATAGCTGTGTATGTTGTTGTTAGTGTGATCTTGTAGCACTTAACACTGGAAACTTAGCAGATTGCAAAGTTTCCAGTTTGCAAGCTGCTGGATACTAAATGGAAATCAATTGATCTTAATCTGGAGCCAAATTATTAGTGTGTCTTTTGTGATTCATTAATATCTGATTAAACAAATCCTAACTGACTGATATAAATTAGTTTCTAGAATTGACTACAATGCATAAAGAGATGGACATTGCCAGAACAAGCAGACCCTTTTATAATTAGCTTATTACAGTATTGCTATAAAATTTTCTTGGACAGAAAAAACAAGAGCTGAACTGTGGTTTGTAGTGGACCAGTTATTTACAGGAAACTGTTGGATGTGCCCAGTACCTCTGTGGAAAAGTGGACAAATTTTTGTGACTGCAGTGTTGACTGTCAGCACCATGATGGGCCCACACAAGCAACACATAAAGACCCTGAGTCAAACCACAAGCAGAGAAGGAAAAAAAACAACAGGGCATTTTTTTCCATTAAAGTGCTGGATGGCAAGATTTATGCTTTACATTTGGACAATTTCTTCCTAAGGGAGCACAACGAGTCAAAACACGCTTCAAATTTCTGCTTAGGAATTGCATAAATGTTGTTTGTTAGCTTTTTTGTTCCCTTTTTGAATAGACAATGGGTGATCCAGCACATTCCCAATTTTTGGACAAATATAGCTGTCATACTATCACACAATGACTTAAGTACACTTACAATAACACTCCAGGATTGCATTAGTGCATATTTAACACTGCAGCATTCATAATTGGATCACCACACAAGTCAAAAAGCTATCCCAAGCCCAAAAGGCTTAACTGTCTGAAGCATTTTATTGTTTTATTGTTTTTGACAGCAACTAAACACAGAACAGTTTCTCTCATTCAAGCTGTTTGAATGGAAGAAACATGCATCCAATCATCCATTTTCGATATCTGTTAAAGTCATTATACGAGAGGTGAAGTGCACCCTGAAAAAAGCTTCCAGCACACAGTCGTACCGAAGTGAAATTTAATAACCATGTGACCTAACAGACATGTTTTTGGGCTGTGGGAGAAAGCTGGGAGAAAACCTGCCCATACAAGTAGAGACCATACAAACTACATGCAGAAAAACTCCAAAGTGGGTTTGGATTCTAGAACCTTCTCGTTACAGGGAACTACCACTATGTCAGTGTAGGGCAGAATAGTTTTTGGTTGTGCTTTTTGGGGTAAAATAATGCTAGCAGTTCAGGTCTGGATAGTTATTTCACAAGAAGAAGAAGAATATCAAAAAGATAACATGTGTAGACTATTGCAAGCCAGCCTTTACTTTGCCACGCGACTCTCACGCCTGTGCTGAACAACGATGCTTTTAAGAAATCTGGTCAGATGAGGGTCATTTTTTTTCCACCCCTTTCCTAATTTTTGGTCATTTTTCAAGTTCCCTGTGGTCGGAAATGTCTTGTTTCCTTAATGGCTTCCAGTAAGGTTCCCAGAGTGCTTAGCGTTGATCGTACCATCCCTCGAGGGAGCTTCTCCGTGTGTCCAATTAGGCCTCAAATTCAGTGGATTTTAATCAACACGTGGAGTTGTAATCCTGAAACACAGACTGAATCTGGAAGAAACACTTATTGGAATGCAACACTAGTTTTATGGTTTGTGAGTCCTCTCAGCATGGATCTTCAATGGATTCAGTACGATGAAGGAGTAGCGTACAAAGCAAGAGTTCTTCAAGACCGTATCTGGGTGCTTATGTGCTTCCAGGGCAGGTTTTAGCCTGGACGAACATTTCCTGTTTTTCCAGTTTGAGGCTCCACCAGCACGCTCTGACACTCATTAACCAGATGTCCTGCTGAGGGGCCTCTGTGCTGGGCTTCACCTCCATGAGCTCCAGAGTAATCACCAAACATCACCACCTGAGGGAACAAACTGGTCTGCTGCACCACTGCAGAGCCAAGCAGCCATAGTTTAGCATTAGCCTCTGCCCCCGGGGACTATGGTCACAATAGCATTAAGTGTTGGCATTCCAATAAATGGGTATTTAATGACACTGAATGCATAAAGACATTAGGTAATGTAGGGATTATTAGGTTGGGTAATTAGCAGCCATCCGTAGTGCTTTGGTTCAGTGAGACCTGTCCAGCTGTTAGGAAACACACACACACACACACACACACACACACACACACGCACACACGTTTGGGGCACGTTACACGAAGCTTGACTGGCTGACTGTGGAGAGGAGGAGGCGTCAATTTGAGGAATCCAAGTTGAAAAAAAGAATAAGAGATAATTTTCTTCATTCATCTTTGGATATTTACATGGATACACTTGAACGTTTAGAGCTCAAACATAAGGAAGCAATTTAGTTTTGCCTAAGGTAATTTTATTCATCATCTGGGCCTTTCGTTTGTTAACAAGTCAGCTCCTTTAAGCGGCATAGATTTTAACGAAAAAAATTCAAGAAAATAATTTTAAATGGCCTAAGTGGCCCTGTTTGCATTTTCAGGCGGTTTCCAGATCTACAGTTTTTTTTCTTCAGGAAATGTATACCATTGCACCTGCTTGTTGCTGACCGTGGAGTCCTCGTCTCTTGTTGATGGATTCCCTGATTATAGCTCTGCAGGCTTCACAGTCATGCAGATGTACTCCTGGCGAGTGTCACCGAATGCAGCTGCATTTTCTCTGTATAACATTCAGAAACATTCGTGTCTTATCCCTAATTTAAAGTAAGCAACATTTGGCATAAGCTAAAGAAAATCTGTATATACTTCCCTTTCTTCATAAACATATGATGACTAATTTGCCTGCACCATTCCCCAATAAACAAACAAGCAACAAAAAAAAAACCACTACATCCTCTTTCTTAATCTATGTTAAACATAACAGATGTTGCTCTTGATTGCTGAATCAGTTGCACTAAATTAAAAAATAATAATAATAAAAAAATTGCCTTAATTTTATGTCGGCACCTTCACAATCACCGGCAATAATCAACAGGCAGTTTGGTCCAAACTGAAAACAAATTGAGGAAACAAAAATTGTGTAACTAATAATTTAACAATGTCTTGTTGGCTTTATTTGAAACAACCAGACTGTCAATTATGCATTACTTTAATAAGCCTGACGAAGGCGCTCCTTCAGTTTTCACATCTTTACGTTCTGTGCTTTATATGACTGGGAAATTTTCAAAACAGCCAAATTGGTCAATTGATAAGTATGGAGAAAAATAGAGTAACCTTCCTTCTGCCACCTGAACAGCAGCGATGTGTTGGGGTGTAGCGAAGATATTTTTTTAATACCATACGATAAGAAAAACTAAAACCTCTATATACTTCAGAATCTACCTAATGTCTAGTGTCCACACTGCAGTATTTAGATATTTCTATAAATCTTCAATTGGATTAGGATCCAATTGATTATATTGACAGACAGGTCAAACAAGTGCCTCACATTTTGAATGCGCTTTTTCTACCTCTACTGCATGCATCATCCTCAAAAAAGCAAAGACAGAACCCTGAGGTTCCAGGAACCAGAATCCCTCCTTTCATAAGCTACACCTTCAGGACTGGACTGTGTGACAAGAATGCATGCAAGTTTTTGCTTTGGTTATACAAGGACTGGATGTCCCTCGGGGGACACGGTCGTAAGCCTTCTGAAAAGCAACCAAACACATGTGGACTGGACGACCAAACTCCCATTAGCAACTCTGAAGCATTCCAAAAATGTTGCTTTTTAAAATTTAATTGTTTCTTCTATCATATGCAAACCATTTGCAGGTACACCATAGAAATTTGCTTTTAAAGCATTCACTTTTCAGGTTGCTGCTTTTCTGCTCTCCATGCCAACATGTTTCTCACTGCAAAGACATTTTCTGGTAGTGTTGACAAAATAAGTGTTAATATATGTCTGTTTTTAATTTAGCTGCATATTGACATATTAGACATGTTTCTAAATGTTGGAAGTAAATGAAGCATAAAACAATCTGAAGTTTTTCACATCAAAGGCACACAATCTTATGCTCCACACTTGATTTTGCTTTTAACACGATTGTGGTAACAAATTATTTCTGCTTTTTTCCTGGAAATTTGCAAACCACATACGAGTCAGGAATCCATCTGCGGACACATGTCATCAACCCTTTGAAATGATAATAATGTATGAACAGCTCCTAAAATAACTAACAGTGTTACTTATTGCCTTGCAGATCTCCTGGACTCTGCACCCTGCTGTGCACCGATCCCACCATACACTCTGCGTCTTTCATCCTCTTATTCCAGACCCTCTCGGCTCATTTCATAGCGGCAGCAGCAATCTCACTTTGAAGAAATTCCAGCATCTCCCAGGTCTTCACCACATGACTCGCAGACAATGACACAGGTACCTGCTAGTCTTTTGGTTGCACACATGCAAACATTCATATGCAACACACTCTGACAACCATTTTCTCATGGACCGTACAGGTTCAGCCATATAAAAAAAGCCAGATTCATGCCTCAGGCATGTTTCATAATGAAGCCGACTCGCAGCCTTTTGGCATGGCCCGTAATCCCAGTGAGGTGTGTCGGTTTTCCAGTGTACTGGATCAGTGGGAACAGGAAAGAGGTAGGTGTGCGTGTCGAATCAAATTGGAGAAGCTCAGAAGTGAATGACTCAGGTTAACAGAATCAAACAGTTCCTTCTCTGAGATACACAGACTATCAAGTTGTTTAAACTTCCAATTTCTTTGAAGTTTGTTTGACCGAAGCTGAAGACTGAGCCACTGTGCAACCGCCCTTGAAGGGGGTTCAGGAACCATATGTGTGTTTTGATTTGTTTTTTATATACTTCAGTAATCCATCTGACACTAAAATACAGAGAGGACGGAGGAAGTCTTACATTTCTTTATTCTCTGATGATGTTCTTAAGTTACTCTTGTCATAAATACAGGGCAGAAGAGAGGCCGCTGTTAATTCGATAACGAGTGGGTTTGGCTTTCAGAGACATCTGTGAGGGCCTTTGATTTCCAAGCTGGTGAAAACAACAGTTATGTCACACATGAAACAATCTTTTTCCCCTTATGGCCTAGTTCAAAAGGCTATCTACCTTCTCACTAACTTCTCCGTTTACATATAAATGAACACTGTATGCATATTTTTTCTGACTTCTTCATTTAATATTGAAAATAGATTTGTTTCTCGACACAAGAGGAAAGCAGGGTCTCGTTCAAAATAAGTTAAATTTAACCTAATACATGTACATGCTCAATACTTGTAAAAAAAAATTTAAAAGGAAAACAATTGGTAAAAAAACGGCCATAATAAATCCTGTTTAGTTTCCCACAAATACTCCCACTTACAATTGTTGTTGCAAATATACATAGATAACATCTAAATGGTCCATAGAAATCTAGAGTCAAATTGGCATACACTTAGCATAAAAGTATTTTTTATGTGGTTTTGGATTTGTATAAGAAGTCCAAATGCTGATATGTTTTAGGTGACATTGGCAGGCAAAAAATAGGACAGTGAACATATTCTGAAGTTATCTGAACTTCAGACCTCTCAATAACAAACCTGTATCGCTACCAGGTGATCAATATAATCAAACTGTTCCTAGGAATTGATATGACTCATGAAAAGCGGAAGTAAAACAATCATTATTTTAGTCTTGCTTGTTTTCAGGAGAATTTGTTTGAAGAGATGCTGCCTCTGTGTGAATGTTTTGTTCTGGTTGGAAACTATGATTCATGCTGAACAACGGATAATTTCACTTTTACAAAATCAAACTAAAGCTTGTCTGTAACAATATCAAAGTGCCAATGCCTGAAATGCTGAGCAACACTTAAAATCTGCACTGACTCCATCCGTCAGAGCAGTGCAAATATTAAAATATGTCATCATACCACAACTTCTCACTTAATCTGTGGCTCTTAACTTTTTCCCCATGTTGATATTTTAAAGGAAAAAAGTGAAAAAAATAAGGTTTTCCAACACAATTTGGTCTACTTTGCCATAAAAAATTGTGATAATATACATGTATCATTAAAAAAATGTGAATGAGTTCATGAGATGATCCCTGATATAAATCTGGGGAGCAGCAGCAGTAAAATTTACATTGCTGAAAAAATGCAACGTTCTCATGCGTCTGTGTGTGTGAGGAGGGTAGTGAGAGATAACAAGCTTGCAGAATGGTTTCTGTCACGAAGCACAGAAGCCCTTAAAGATAAAGTCTCTTTAGTTATAGCAGTTACATCCCTCCTCCACGGCGCTCATCCTCATCTCTCGCTCTTCCCCTTTTCTCTCTGCAAAGGAGGTCAGTCTGGAGGTGGAATGTTGACAGAGGAAGATATATTTGGGACGAAAATTCACAGACACAAGCAATGAGTTCAAAAGACGAGCACAGGGCTCAACATAAATAACGTCCAGCCCATGACTGTTATCCCATAGCGGGTCAAGGACAGCCGAGGAGGGTCACAGATAATCACGCACCTTTCTAAAAGCAACATCTTTTCTACTCTCTGAGGGACAAAGAGCTAAAAAAGGTCATCTCGAGTCAAGGTGTGCATGCTGGAAAACATGGACTGGTGCTAATTTGCAGTCTGAGATTTATTTGTTTGTGGTCTTGAAGGAGAGCGGAGGAGGAAGAGAAAGGAGAGTGTGTGTTTATAGACGTTTCTGGATCAGTTTAAATCTGCACCTGATGTTACAAACACACACGTACAAGACTCAGCAAGCCCATCTGGAAAGAAGCTCTTAAACCGACCAGGAGAGATGAAAGTGCTTTCACTAAAAAACACACACACTGGATCATATAATGTAACTCTGGTAAATCTTTTGTCACGTTTGGACGGCACGTTGCCAAGTGTACACAACAAGCAGATCCTTTCTATGGGTACATGGAGCTATAAGAAAGTACAGAAGAAAACTCTTTCAGGATATAATCCACTAATTTATAAGGAACATCTTCACAACGGTGCCACAGAAAACCTGTTGGCATTTATTGCTGCCCGCCACAGAAATAAATTGACCGCCACTGAGTCACATATTTGGCTCGCACTGTCATCATATGAGAGAAAGTGTCCAGCTGCATACTTTGGATCACCATGGCAACCAGGTAGTTTGAACCGAGTGTTCCTGTAACAGCAGATGTTCTTCAAAATAAGAGACTTTACCTTATGTATGTTGACCTTTTATTAGAGTATGCTTCAGATACCAACCAACTAATTGTGACTTTCAAAATGAAGATACCAACCGGATTAGTATTTCTTTTAAAAAAAAATTTTAAATTACGCTTACAGGCACGCATCACTTTTTAACTGAAATACTGAAATAAATGAGCTTTTTTTTATGATATTGTGATTTAATGAGTTGTACCAGTATTTGCAAACATACTTAACTTTGCAGCCACCATCACTGCTAAAATATGCTCCCAGTTGACTCTACAGGAAGCAAATTGCTGACCCAGAATCTAAGTTCAAATTTATTGTTTAGTGGCATGGTTGACTAAACAAGGTCAAATGCCATCGGCAAAGATGTTTACCGTAGTTGTTTCATTGCTGTGAATGGACTGTAACCGTTAACACCACCACAAAAACCCTTCTAGGATGTTCTTAAAAAGGCATAACTACATCCTCCTGTATGGGAATCATCACGTGTGATTAAAACCTTTAGAACAGCTAATAAATGGGGCCTGGGGTGCCTATCAACGGCTTTGGTTGCTGCATTTCTGAAGAAAAAGGTGTGAAAACTGTAAGGAGGGATAAAAAGGGCTGTTAATGAAGATATGGGTAGTGAAGCATTAAAGTTTAGAGGCATTTAGGAGGTTAGTGGGGGCACATCTGCATGTTCCCCGTCTTTCTACGACATAATAGACACAAGCACTCACCACTTTTTCACAGCAGCTCTAACACTTCTGCAACAGGATGGACCTCTCCATTGTCTGAATGAATGTATGACGGCTTGGAGGTGAAATGGGGCCACAGTGTTGACTCTGATTAGCTTGTTTGCTTTTTGTTAGCAGGGGAGAAGGAAGCTTCCCTGCTGTCGCTCCATGTCACTAGTCCACCCCCTAAACGCCACGGCCAGAAGGTCTCCAGCAGCATCAGAGATACACGTGTGTGTACAGCAGGAATAGTGTAGCTGTGTGAGCATACAGCTAGCATAAATATGAAGAGATTTAAATGACAAAGGATACATTCGACCTACAGAAAGCGAATAAATAGGCTTTCCCATGGTGGTCGGTTGAGACACAATGGGAAAAGCAAAGGGAGGAAGGAAGACCTCAGACACAAATGGAGACAAAACATCAGACCTTCACTCCCTTTGCATCTTTCACCCGCCAAGGTTAAAACCCAGGCTAATGCTGGAATCTGGTGAAACACGCCGCAGCACAGCCACAAATAACTCCTAATAGTGCTTCCCATTATCTGTACCGCTGGAATGTGCAGCTAATGCACACTTACCAAAGCCAGCCACAGTTAACATACTTGTGGTTGCTGCATGGTTAAAAACTGAGGGGAGCATCTGTCCACATTTTCTGTTGCAATTAGCACAAACGACGGGAACAAAGGCTGAAGGTATGGTGGGATTATGTGGTCAGAGTTTGTGAGGATAACGCAGATTGATTTAATACTCAAGCAAAAATGTAAATTGGTGTTACAAATGTTGGTCCTTGTTTTCTCATGATGCCCACAAACTTAAAGTTTGTAATATTCCAGAGCGTTTTGGAATGCTACAGTAAATGCCAAAGATATTTCAAAATAAGTGAACAAATGTTGCATGAAGATATGAAAGAATTAGGATTCCATGATGGACATCTGCTCATCAAATGTGTATATTGTGTTCCAGTCTTTTATATATGTAACTACCAAAAAATACTTCACGTTTTTATTTTCAATTATTTAAGAAAAAGTAAACTAAACAAATGCATTATTTTGCTCCAGTTACAAATAATTCTTAAAAGCTGTGAAACTGTTGTATATAAATCAACAACGTGCTACAAACACGACTCAAAAACACACAAATACAAATGAAAACACTAGATGCACCTTTGATTCATGCCTTCTGCCCTTCTGTCTGCTCATTTTCCTTTTGATTCCTGTAAATAAAAACTACATGTGCCATAATTTAAAAAAGAAAAATTAACAAAATGTTAGTAAACCTCATATAACGGAACTGATCTCTCACGCAGTGACAAGATGTACAAACAGAAAACTGGAAATCAGCAAAAAAAAAACTGTAAAATAATAGGACACAAATACGTGGGATTTCAACACAAATGCAGACCCATAAGCTGCATGTTATTTAATATTAACTCTGTTAATCTATTTACTAAATAGCATTTTTGGCTATTTTTTACCTTTTCAAGATGTGGGTTTAAAATACTGAAGCTTCTTTGTATGTGTCAAAGTGAGTTGAATGACTTCTTTCTGGATAAACAAATGAATATACCACAAACACAAATAATACATTATTAATGTTAACTCATTTAACTCTTGGAACTGAACATTATTAAAGCAGGATGTAACTGTGGAGTAAAACAGCCTGAAGAAACGAAGCTAATCAACGAGTTACCTCAATGTGCAACCAGCTGACCAGGAAACTGTCCTTGAGGTGCTCTCTCAACTATTTCACTCAGTGCGCTCCAACTATTTGTCATTGCAGCTGCAGTATAAATAACCATCCCACATGTGACTGCAGGACGATATCATCAGCCTCATTCTGGCTCGGGGCTTTCAGCACTTTTAAGATAAATTAAGATAAATTAAGATAAATATTCCCTTCCATTTCCAGGGACTTCCAGACTTTTCTCCCGTTGTAACATCCATACATCCCTGGATTTCTCTTTATTTGCCCTGGGGTTTGTTCTGCTGGAGCACTTCATTAACATCTCAGTGAAGCGGACCACGCCAAGTCAGCCATATTGTGCCTTGTTTAGCAGAAGGAGGTGGAGTGTAGAATTACAGTCGATTTGTCACAGGCCAATGCTTTGTTTCAGGTTAATTATGACCTGCAGTACAGTCTAAGCAACAGAGGCAGATCAAGCCCCTCGAGCAGCAGCGCGGTCTGAACATGGTTAAAGACAGTCGAAGATCACATGAACGGCCGACACTCGACTCAGATAATATTATTGTAGCTGACACCAGAGCCAGGAATGCGAACAGGAGGGTAATGCAGAGCTGACAACTGAGCAAAACACTTAAAGTAAACTGAAGATGGAGGGAGAATATTCAGCCTGCACAAATGAGGGAGGCCTAATAATAACATTAGGCTTGTTGGACTAACGATAAAACTCTGCTCTGCTGAAGGCCCCAAAACTTGAGAAGATACTGCTAAAGCTGATGTGACTGCTGCACTTCTCTGATCCACAGATATTCATAAGCTGAAAGGTGTTCAATTAATTAGGCTTGAGATTACATGGTTTCTTTGTCAAGATGGAGACCGGCGTGTTGAAATGAGGTTAAACCAAACGCTGAAGAAAACACAGGAACACGCAGAGGAAGGCTGATCCTTGAATACCTACTGCTCTGAGTAAAAAGTGCTCCTCCAGCACATTTTTGGAAAATTACATCTGCAATACTGTGGCCAAGTAGTAAGATGAGAAAATGGTTTGCTACTTTATTGGCTATTGAAAAACAAAAGGAGAAACCATCATTTTCTTGCCTAGGCAAAATAACAATTTTTGTTTTTGTTCTGATCTGACTATTTCTTTTCTACAACTAGTTTTCTTATTCTTCATTTTGTCACATTTTAATTTATATTTGATTTCTTACTGGCTTCTCCTCTCTCGCATATATCTTATGTGAGAGAATACATGTTTGCTTCTGAGAGGTTTTTGAGAGAGGAGCCACTTATCCTGTAAGTTTTGGATTAATCTCTTCTCTATCACACCGGATTCTAGTGGCTGCATACCTGCATCAGCATGTCATTCAGCTCGAGGTCTGGACACAAGCCTTGCTTTTGATTCAGGTGTGTTGGAGACGGGATGCCTACAAAATAGTAGCTCTCCAGAATTGGACTCGTACAACAGATCTAAACCATTAAATTGAAGCTCTGACTATATGTTTGGGCGCCTTTGCAATCTTTAAAAAGTTTTCTATCAGAATTTAGCTTCATAAATCTTTCCATAAGCTCTGACCGGCTTCACTGTAACTGTTAGAAAAACGTATCGCCACAGCATGATTCCAGCACCATCATGTTTTACTGTGGTCGTGCTTTGTTCACGCTGATGTTTAGCAAGTAAAACGTAAAATGTCATTTCACCAGAAAACCTTCATTTCCCAAGTGCGGTATGTCTCCTGCATGACATCTTTTTATTAATAAGGCAACTTGTGAGGTCAACTGGCCTCACTGGATTCTATATGAGGGTATAATAGAAAAGGATGAAAACTATAAACTTTTCAGATTTTATTTTTTTTAATAGAAGTCTGGTACTTTTTTTTCCATTTCTCCCTCATGTGAGTGGTTTTAGCATCAAATACGAAAAAGTTCAAGGTGTACGAACACTTTTTTTAAGATGTTGTAATAACTGGTGAAGTAAGTGATGGTAGCAAAATGCTGCCCTTTCCACTTCCATTACTTTTATTTTTCCACCACCTGGCTAACTATTTTCTGTGCCTTGTTCAATCCAAATGTTAAAGTGCACCTACAGTTATTAGAAACATCCTGCTAATAGCAGCTGAACTGTCTATCTTTGTTAGGATGAAGGGCAACATATGGATAATATTACACAGATAAGTGTAGCTAGTAATCATTACAATAAGTAAAGATGTTGCAAAGCATCATAATCTGTCAAAATGACAGAAAGAAACAAATTATATCCATCAGCAAATCTTCTCAAATGACCATAATGGCTTGAGAATGCATGCCCTTTGTAATGGCTTTTAGTGACTTTTAATCTGCACGGTTTAGCCTTGGAGGAAATTGCCTCTTTGGGATTGCATGAGTGGCAGAGAGGCTACAGGTAAAGTTTCTGTCAGCGTGGCAGAGGACAGATGTGGCACAGGAAACCTGAGATTATCTGAAGGTTTAAAGTAAATTGACAGCTTGGAGAAATGAACGCATCGTCAGATGTGTTTGAAGAAGACAGACTTGGAAAAGTGATTGATCAAAACGCTAAAAAGCAGGAAGTAGTTTGCAGTCTGGGATGGTAAGAAAATCGAAATCATAAAGTTTTCTAATAATTAGGATTCTCTAAGGACTTATTTCCGTCTTCTACAATAAAGGTAATTAATTGCTAAACAGTCAACCCGTGCTTCCTAAAACACATTTCCATGTGGCAGTCACAAAAAGCTGCAGCCAAGCCAGACGATTTCCAGCTGTCTTCAGTCTGGACAGGAAGTACCATCAACTCTCACATCCTGTTAGTCCTGATACTAATTTAAGACGATGCTGCCGGAACAAGTTATCACTATGTGGCCCTGCCTCCAGTTGTTTTAACTGTGACAAGAGCAGCATATTAAAGCTCTGCAGTTGATTGTTCCACCTTTAGTTTGCAGGTATTTTTAGTGTCAGTCAGCCTAATATGTAGTGCTGGTGAGAAGTTAAATCCACTCAACATAAACATGAATGTTATGTTAATGTATGAAGCTAGTAGGATGCTTGTGATCTATAAATATCCAATTTATCACTGGATTGTGTAAAAATCCCTATTTAACACAGTGAATATCCACACTTATTTAAAGAGTTTCTTGGAAATGGAAACCAAATTTCAGTTTACATGACCACCAATGAGCTGCAGCAATTTCACTGGGATTATTTTTGTTAATAAATTAGATGGTTCAATGTTTTGCATGCAGTTAGCAGCTTTTTTAACAGGGATTTATTCTTAATAATCTCCTGCAAGCTCAGTTTTCTATTTTGGCAGAGAGCAAAACCACCAAATGCTAAGTAACCCTAAGAAAAGACAGAAAAGATTATAAAGCGTAGATCGGGGTGAATCTAAATCTTCAAAACTTATGTATGTTGTAAAAACTCAGAGTATTATTGCTGATAAAAACTATGTCTACCAGGAGCGAGGAGCTGAACAGATGCCTCCAGGAAACTTCGAAAAGGAAACTCAAACCTCTGTTTTAACAATTATCCTAAAGACCAACTCTTGTTTTCTTCTCCTTTCCCCTTACTTACTCCAAACGAATAAAAATACCTTCAGCACAGGTCATGTACCTTGTCCCGGTCAGCACAGCACCGCAGAACCAGATAAAGCAGTTCGTTGCCTAAAGGGAGAAAGGTTTCTTTGAAGAGGAATATCAGTCTGACTTTTCTCCAGGGAATCAGACCGAAGGGTCTGGAGCTGGGAAAAATCACGAAGCCTTTCCAGACATCTTGGTGGCGTTAGATTATCTTCGTAGCAGGCTGGCTGCCAAAGTCACCAGCACAATGTTATCGTTGGTGCCTTTCAAGGCTCTGCTTTTTGTGAATGCCAGCTCTTACCATCAACAGAACTGGGTCAAACTACTCTAGAGCTCCTTGCTGTTTGATAAGAGTTAAATGAAAAGAAGGAACAGGATGGATAGTTTAGAGGATATCCTAATAAAGCTCCTGAAAAATTTAGTTTTTTTATGTACAGAAGCATTGGCACATATATTTCAACTGATTTGTATTTTATAAATCAGCAAACCAATGTTTGGATTACATTATCTTTAAAAAGTAACAAGACAAACAAAAAAGGAGTAAATAAAGTTGTTTCTTTCTCAGCTAAAATGAGTCAAACTATTTCCTGTTCTGCAAGCCATGGTTGTTTTCGGACTCTGGAAAAGTGAGATGCAGTTTTTTTCCCCCCATCAAACAAACAAACAGGAAGAGAAACCACTCAGAGATAACTGCATTGACATAAATAAAAAAAAAAAAGAAACTTGACTAAGAGCAGAGATGACGCAGATACTGCAGTTCCTAACCTTTTAAATATTTGCTACATCTGTGCCTTATCACTCCTGATATTTAAACTAACATCAAACAGTAATTTAAAAAAGAACATTTAGAAATACGGGAAAAAAAGATTAAAATGTGTGCAGATGCGGAAAGGTTATTATTTTCACACATGAACACAAAGCAAGGATCTCCTTGTCTCGTTTCTGTCTTAAAACCTGATTTTAAAAGTCAAGGGCATCATTTTCAGGGCTCTTAATTAATCTTTTTTTTTATCATCTAAAGTTCTAGTAATACTCTTGTAAATGCTTTCTTAAACATATAACTGCGGATTGTTTCACATTGTGCACAAAAGCATGATCAGAAGAGATATATCACTAATGTGAGAGCAGACAATGGGTGAATTGACACCCATTGTCAATTCACCCCCTTGAATATTTTAGATATACGAGTCTCATAAAACACAATTTAAAACACTGAAACTCATTCACTGTCAGTAGAGAACAGAGCAAAACAGGAAGCAAACTGTTTGTTATAAGGATAGAGCCTGGTTGTTTAACAGTTATATAACTCCTTTGTTGGCTGGTTTTATCATCCTGTGATAGCCGAGACCTTTTATGTTCAGCATTTAAACACAACAAACAACAGCTGAAGGAATCATATCGGAGTTTACAATAAAAAAAAGATGGATATCAGTCAGAAGGTCAGCTAGCTGTACATTTGGAGCTTATTTTGACACAGAGAATAAGACTAAAACAGAGCTGTTGTTTTCAGGGTTATGATAAAGCTTGTTGTCACATCCGGCTCCAACAGATTGGTCTGTATCATCATCAGACAGCTTGAGTCAATAAGAAACACTTGCTGCCCTTTCAGCCTCGCTGAATGAATCTGTCATCATCTCACAACCAGCTCTTCTTTCCCCCCTGAGGTGAAAGCGTAATTCAGTTAGTGGGAATGTAGCCAAAAGAGAGGTGCTCTAAATGGAGGCGTGGGGAGGGACGGCCAACAGAGAAGCTTCTGGCGGGGTCAGGGGTGTGGGAATGGGCCGAGAATGTCCGGTCAGATTCACAGATGCACAGAGCCAAAATACCCAACTCTGGAGGGCATATGCTGCTTCCTCTTAGCAGCTAAAGGACACATAGGCAGTGCCAGAGGTTAACACAGCAAGGGTTATGAGGTTGGGAGGTCAGGTGACCTCACCTGCCCTTCTCTTCAGTTCCAGCCAGTGGAACAAACGTATTGCAACGCTTCATCAAGGACACATATGAAACTGCAAAGCTCAGCTAAGAGAAACTGGCTGTGACTGAGCAGATGTGTGCTGAAGCAGGAGATACTACACTTTTACAAGTATCTGTTGGTATGAAAGCTTGGGAAAGTGCAACCAGAGAAATACTCTGTGTGCTCTGGGCTCAAAATGTCTTTACAAGCCTCAACATTTAATTGCCAGGATTGTTCACAGGCAGCTGGACACTTTAGGGACCTGAAAGGTTTCTTCTAACCTGCTGGTTGTCAATGAAACTGGAACACTGACTATGATTTTTGTTTCTCATTAAAGTACAGATCATTTTGAATTTCGGAGATGGACATCTGAATTTACAAGGAATGTATGATGTGTATGAATGGATGACTTTAATTACAGCTAAATCATACTCTGAGATTAGCTAATAAACTTAATTCACCGAAGCACTTTTGGAAAGCCATCATTTAATAGCATTTAAATTTAAAATGTTCATTTCAAAATTTATCTCTCCCCTCCAGAAGGTGAGTCTGTATTTAAAAATGAATAAATTTGTTTTCCTTTTGCTAGTTGAATAGAAAATCAAATCAAGAACAAGGTGTCAATGAAGTTATTTCAGCCAAATGGGGGAAGGGGAAGGTTAGTGAGATAAGTTGGATTTTTGTCATTTAAATGCAATTAAATCAAATTTTTTCCAAAAGTTAGATTCAACATTAACAGATGAACATTTCTTAATAAAGAACTAATGTTCAATGGGGCGTCCTATTTGTTATTTACAAGTGTTTCCCTCACAAAATTACTATTTGTTGAGTTTGTCAGTGTGCTAGTCTATCTAAACTTCACTGTATATGTGTGTTTTCCTGATGAATCCATCACCAGGTGTGTCAAACCTAACAACTGCATCTGCCCAGCTATCCATCTCACTAATCCAAGGCCTGCTGATGTCGTGGGGCAAACGTCAGATCAGGACGACGGTAATAAATAATAGGAAAATAAACATCTTAGCCAGCTGTCAAGCAGACAATCAGACTGCAGCCAGCAGCAGAAATCTTTCATCGCAACTGCTAAGGACACACTCTCACGGGAGAACAAGAGCGATAGAGTGGGGAAAAAGAAAACAGAGGGCTATAACTGAAGAGAGGAGAAGCAGTATTCCTCATTTCAGGGAAAACAGATGAAAGCTTTAGGTTAACATGTACTGATGGATTAATTTACCGAGGTGTAAAAAATACCTCCCACTTTTTCTGCTGGGGTGCTTGAGATGTCAACAGCTTTTAATCTCCACATCTGCGTAGTTAAAACTGACAAACTAATGAAAACTTCTGACTCCTCATTTCTAACCCTGTTTGTGGCCCACAGATGCTCTATTTTGGACAGTAATGGCTTCTCTTCACCCTGAGCTTCTTGAAAGGAGCCCATTGACTCTGACAGGCCATGTAGCGACCATAAAGCCGACACTATGCGGCGTGTTAAAACCCGCGTTAACACGCTGAGAGCTGCTGCAGACAATCACCACAGGGATCAGCGAATGTTTTACTGTGCAGTCGTTCATGAAAACTGAACTGCAGGTTTGTGTACTAACTGTCTTCAAATTAAATAAACAGTATCCTGATTTTAATAGGTATGAGCATGTAGTGCCCTAAAAAAGTTTTCACTTTTTTTTTTTTTTTTTACATTTTGTCACGTTACAGCCTCAAACGTTTGGATGCTATGTGATAGACCGATACAAAGTGGTGTGTGATAGTAAAGGGAAAGAAAATTGATAGCTTCCAAACTTTTTCCATTGCGTTCATCTCACTTTACTCATAGACCTTCAATAAAATAGTGTGAAGCCATGTGGCTTCAGAAGTCCACCTGTATGTAATTTAATCTCATCTTAAATCCATCAGGCTTTATTTTGAAGGCCTCAGAGGTTTGTATAAAACACTTTAATGAGCAAAAAGCATCATGAACATCAAGAGAGGAGCACACAGGTCAGAAATAAAGATTTGGAGGAGTTTGAAGTTGTAAAACAACATCCTAAGATTTAGACATCTCACACTACACAAAGCAAAAAAAAAAAAAACAGCTTTTGGAGGAACAAAATCATGTTCCTCGACACAAAATCAAGTTAGGATCAAAGCAAGTTGGGGACACTGTAAATGTTTGAAAGAATGTGTTCTGGAGCAGATGAGTCAGATTAAGCTTCTTGGAATAGATGCTAAAGTTAACATTTGAAAGTTTTAGGGATGCCTTGCTGAGTGTGAACAGGGAAGCTGGTAAGAGTTAATGGGAAGATGGATGGAGCTGAATACAGGGCAACCCTGGATGAAAACTTGCTAAAGGCTGCAAAAGACTTGAGATTTGAGGGTCATGTTCCAGAAGGACATCACTAATGCAGCCAGAGCTACGGACGGCTTAGATCTGAGCAAATTAGCATAAGGTTCCTTTTGTTAACAATTATGCATCACTTTTTCATGGTCGATTATATAAATTCCCAATAAAAGTAAATAAGATTTGTGGCTGCAATGAGAAAAAAGTTTCAAGACTTTTGGAAGAATTTGAAAAGCAGGTGCTGGTGCAAACCCCCCAATCATTAGCAATTAGGGAATGCATCTGATATTTTGTGCAACTTAACAGCCAATTTTAATTTGTTTTCCACAATAATAGTTAAAAAACAATCTTCCCTTTTTCCCACAAAGCTTTTAGAGTGGCTTTCACAGCAACAAATAACAGAGATGAATAATTGAGGTAATTGAATTCCTATGTAGGAAAAACTGAGCTGGAGTAAAAGATGCAGAGAAAGAATTGATAGTTAGGGCAGAAATGACACACTATGAAAATAGATTATCTGGAATGTAAACTAAAAGCCACAAATTTACCCGACCTCCTCCTTTAACCAAAGCGGTATTTTAAAGACCAAGACAGCTCCTGCTGTGTAAGGAGCTCCAGCGCCACAACACAGACATATTAGCCTCGTCTAAACAATTTAGTCATTATTTAAAGTGCATCTTCATCCTGGAAACAAAGCCAAGTCCTGTATAAAACAATGAATAAGTCACAGTTACAGATGGTTTTCATTGTAACACTGTAGTTATTTAGTGGCATCCACATCTTCAGATTACCATTAAGTATCCAAATGATAGAAACTGAGAGCAGTGGAAACAATGGCGTTTAAAGAAGAGACGGTTTTCACCTCTGAGATTGGGACAAACTTCTACAATTTTATTATCTGCATGTGTTTGGAAGAAACCAGACAGAGGTCACTTTCCTTGTAAAATGAGTCAAGCAAGGCAGATGAAATAAAGCATATTTACCAGACTCGGTTAAAAGTCTGCTGTGTTTGATAACAGAAAAACGCAAAGCAAGAATAGTTGTCAAGTTGTTTTTTTGTTCCTTTCTCTTTAAAGTCAAGAGGGTCTACATTCGGTCAGTCCCAATGCAAAGCCAGGCAGAGAAAACAAATCAACAACCAAACCTTCCCACAAAAAAAAAGAAACATAGAGGAAGTGCTTAATGATGTGACTCATTCAGGTAATATCCCCATTTACAGTGAAAACACACGGCTGATAATTATGGGATTCCTTACAGTGTGACATGTTGCTGCAGCAAGCACCAGTGGATGTGCAACAGTTTATTTCAACCACAACTTTATGTCTTTCTTTAAAGATCAAATTAGGAAAGAGACTAAAACCTCCCACCCGTACCGTCCCCGAATCCTCTGGAGCCTCTGATTGTGGTGTTGGTTAACCGTGCTCAGATCAGACGTCCCAGGGAAGAGGCAGGGTTGGGAGCAAAATGTGGCACTTGATCCAACTTCACCCTACAAATCTATCTGAGCCACCTGCTGCTGAAGACTTCCCAACTGTTTTGCAGGTTGCGTATCTTTTAAATTCAACATCAACACTACATAACGTCACAATTTATAGCAAGAAAATCCACTTGCGTAACCTGAAACCTACTTTAGATAGATAAGACTGTAGATGTTGCACGTTGGCTCCCAGCGGGCCCTTTTAGTAGATCCAGATCCGAGCTGAATTTCCCTCACTGTCCCTCTTCTCTGTTCACTGTCTGCATCACCTGCTTCGTTGCTTCAGAAACACATTCGTCAGGATGAACGATTTGCCTTGCTGGAAATGATTTAACGACTCCCGTGAATGTTTTTTTGGCATAACTGATACAGAGTTTGATCCAATTTATTACTGTTGTTTTATTTTCTGCATATTTGTTTGAAAGCTAATTACACACTGCTGAGTGATGTAAAGAAAATGCTGAGCTCGGTTCCTCATTATGTGGAGAAACATCTGGAAAAGAGAAGTGATTACCTCACCTCAGTTCCTGTTGCACAGCATCACTAAAAAAAAAAAAAAAACAATCCTTAAGTAAAAAGTTCCCTTCCAAAGTATCTGATTCCTTCCTGTACTGGGTCTTTATTTTCCACATTATCATACTGACTGATGTATTCATGCACCTTGAACAATTTCACATAACTAAACACAAGCCTTTGTGGTTTTTATGTGATTTTGTGAGTCTCGTCAACACAGGGTACGACATACTTGTGAAGTGGAGACAAGTTTTTAAATCCTTCACAAATTAAAATTTGACATGGGAAATGCAAATATACTTAGACCCCTAAACATTTTGTTGGTATAATTTTTTAACCAATATTCTTGCAAAATAGCTTGACAGGATGGAGAGCATCTGTGAATAGTCTTGCCAAAGGTCTGGGATTTGACTGAGCTATGTTAACACACAAAATTAATTTCATCTATACCAGGGGTGGCCAACTCCAGGCCTCGAGAGCCAGCCTCCTGCAACCTTTAGATGTATCTCTACTTCAACACACCTGATTCAAATAATGAGATCATTAGCAGGACTCTTGAGAACTTGACTGCACTTGGGAGGTGATTCAGCTGTTGGATTCAAGTGTGTTGGACCAGGGAGACATCTAAGAGTTGCAGGACACCGGCTCTCGAGGCCTGCAGTTGGCCACCCCTGATCTATACCATAAAACTGCAGAACTCGCCTCTTTTACAGTTTCTTCCAGGATTATGAAGGTTTGTTTTCATGAAGTACCATTTTGGAGGCAAATCAACTTATACCATCTGTTTAATGTGTCTGCTACGTTTATTTTTAGCAACAAAGAACAATCTCTCGTAGTTTTCTTATTGCCACTCTTCCATAGATGTGTGCAGTGCACAGTTAAAAGTTGTCCTGTTGATAGATTCTGAGTCGACACCTGAGATGTGGATCTCTGTTCTTTCAGAGTCACAACGAGATCTCTTAGCTGCTTCTATGATTAATGCTCTCCTTGCCTGTCACTTTACGATGCTGTAACAAACTTCAGAGCCCTTCATAAAAACGTATCTACACTCAGATCAAATTACACTTAGGTGTACATTTGTATGTAGCCCAAAGGTCGTTGTAACATTTAGGTGAACTCTCAAAGCGACAGCTCCCTTATGATTTTTATTTAGGGGTATCAAAGTACGATTATATATAATTTTTTGTAAAATATTTGAGAAATTTCTCTCTTCCACTTCACAGTTACAGATTGCTTCTATCATAAAGCCCAATAAAGTTTGCTGCTGCAAAGAACAAAATGTGGAAGAGTTGGAAATGTACATCCAACTCCAGCCAACTCTTCTTTGCGAAGACACAATTGCACAACTCCACACCAAGATCTAATTCTTCTTAGAAACTACAATTCCTTATTTTTGAAGTTTTAGTGAAACACCGTACAGAGCGGGGTGAAGGAAGCAACTTGTGGCAGCAGCACCTCTGGCTCAGCTGTTTTTACCAACATCAAATGACATATTTGCAAAGAGCTTTGGGTTACACACTGACCAAGAACTCTGCTGTGGTCTTCTCTTTGCTCTCTGGTGCTATTTTTCTCCTCCACATTTTACCTCTTGCCTTTAATAAACACCATCCTTCCCATCCTCGCTCCGCCTGTCCCCGTCCGACTCTCCTTCTTTCTCCGACATCATCCTTCTTTTTTTCCCACCACTTCGTTTCATCTGGACTGGGCTAAGCAGCAGCAGGTCTGCAGCTGCTCTGCACATTTACCGTACATCACATTACAACATGAAAAAATAAAATAATAATAAAAAAAATGCCTGTGTGCAACCGACTTTAAACCTGATACATCAGTGAGGACGGTTGCTTCATCGGATAGCTGACTTATTTTTGCCGTATAGAGGGGCCTTCCTATTGCAACAAGAGCAAAAGAAAAAAAGTCTGTCTTGAAAGCATGGAAGTCGTGTTTAAGGAGAAGTTACATTACAAATAACTGGAAACAAATGACTGTGTAAGTAGAGGGAACTCACTGTAACAAACAGTAATGGGCCATCTGGATGAAGGTGATACATCACTATCTGAGCACTTTCCCAACTAGCCCTCAGCTTTCTTTGTAGTTGCTGGGAGCAATATGTCGTCAAGTCTAGCTTCGGTGTGAGACGAACAAGGATTGAGGATTCCTAATCAGGGATGAAAGAGCAATCCTTCATGAGCCTGACTGTAGGGACATGCAGAGAAGAAGAGTGGCGCTGCAGCTGGCTTCAATTTACAGGCAATGCAATCAATTCAGAGCATAGAAATATTGGCACACACACATGCATGCAGACACACACTCGGGGCAATCCGGCATATTGCGAAACAGAAATGAATGCTGCACTCGTTGAGGATGTCATGGAGCTTTTTGGGGATTCACAGACATAGATGATTTTTTTTCTACATATAATTTATTGCTTTAACATCCTTAACCAGCTGGATGGGTGGGTTTTATTATATTAAATGTTGCTAAAGAAACATAAATCTACTTCTTTCTGTTATCACATTTCTATACAGTAAAAACACTCGACATACAGCTCTTGTACTGTTCATATTTGACAGCTTCCAGTCATATTTTGGCTTAATATTCAGCTAAAATGACAGAAGAAATCAGGACAAGATGCTTTACCAGTCAATAAGACTGAAAACTGACTTTAATAAGCTCATTTCCTCCAGTGAGAACAAGAGCTTCTCATTTCCATCAAGAATTTAGAAGCAGGAATTACTGCAGTATCAGGAGAGTTTTAGGCTGTCTAACAAGTGTTGTATATTCGACTAATTCAAAGACGAATAGGAGTCGGGTGGATTATTCAGATGAACTTTGGTGAATAAAAAGGGTGAACGAATCATACAAAATGATATACGACAGAGTGGAGGAACTAAGCTAACATAGCCTTTTCTGCAAAATCACTCCAAAACAATTTTTCTTCTTCATCTTACTTCAAATTCTTGAAGTGAGACGAGAATTTCACATATCAAATGATATGTGAGTTCACTTGATATGTGAACTCACATATCAAGTGGAGTTGCAGTTATTTCTGAAATAACTGCAACTCAAATAGTTACTTATTAAATTATAATATCCCAAATAATAAGTCCTAAGCAAATCCTGGTTAAACCCAAAACAAATTCTAGTCCATCAGAGAGCAGTCAGAGGCGCTACACCCTTCACACACCGACTGTATTAGCCATTTTTCCACCACATCCATCAGTGCAGACATCTGTCTCTGAGCCAAGACACAGCTCTATTTCTTCACGCACATCTCTCAACAAGTTTGATTTAGATGCTGCCCTGACTCTCACTTCACTGATTTCTTTATCTGCGGTATTTTGAGATTTTGTAGCTCTTCTGTTGTTTTATTGCAAATGGGTATGCCATTTGCAATAAAACATATTTTCTTTCAGTAATAATAATATTCTTACATTATTTTAGTATCTGATGGTAAATTTCCAATCAGATGCAAACTTCGTGGTTAAATGTACAATAGGTATGAATAATTTTGAGCCTGTATGTAATGTAGTGTGCATTATGCATCTTTTTTATTCCTTTTTCTCCGCAGGGATAAGCTTGCTGCCCGGACAGTGAGATCATGTTGACCTTCTTCACATATCAAGTGGAAGCTGATTGCAACTGACATGAATCCATAAGGGCTTTTTAGAAAACCGTATTACTTTATATTCTGGTTCTATTCCATAGAACTGACCAGAACCGCCACGTTTCAGCTGCAGCACCGCTTCCCCACTGCAGTAAGGTGGGTCAGCAGGTCCCACAGGTCACATGACATCATGACATCATGTAATGGCAGGAACCGGAGAAGTAAAACTGAAAAACAAGGCAGGAAAAAAAAAAACAACAACTCAGGAATCGACGTATCCGTGGATAGAATGAAGACATGGTAACGAACGGGTGCTGAGCCAAAAAAAATCGGCCGTGGAGTGAGTTAGTGAGGTTAATTTGTCCCTGCTGATGCTTTTTCTCTGTCTGTGCCTAGGGTAAACACACACGTAATTACAGTATCGGTTCAGTGTTGTGTTTCAAGGTCACCTGTGTATGTCTCCACACTTTATTAATCACTGCCATTTTTCCTGCTTAGCACACTTGAAAACAGGAGAAAGAAAGAAAGAAAGAAAGAAAGAAAGAAAGAAAGAAAGAAAGAAAGAAAGAAAGAAAGAAAGAAAGAAAGAAAGAGAGAGAGCGCGAGCGCAACCAGATGTATACAAACGGGGGACCAAGCATACATTATATCGCTACAGATGAAATCTTCAGAGTTTGAATTTTGTTTCCAAATGATCAATTAGAGTTCACAGTAAAAACAGATGAGTTTTGATTTGTAAACGAGAACAGCGAAGATAATACCGAGGCCAAAATGATGGCAATGATGGCAAGTTCAATGCAGACGATGGTTGACTTGAGACCAGATGTGCAAAACACCTTTTCCAGATGATTTCACACGATTTTTCACACAAACCTGGCTTTACGTTCTATCAATTACCTATCAGTGCTTGTTTATAAAAGTGTGCAGTTAGCACAGTTGTGCTCTGGAACCACTTTGCTGGACAGGTCTGGTTAAATATTTTCTATAAGCTGTCTCTTTTTTTTATCTGCGCAATATGGTGGATTTGAATGCTGTGTTGCAGGAAGGATTTCAGTCCATCTTTACAACAACAGTAAAGTTCAAGTCAGCTAACACAAATTCTACGTTTCATAACCCTTTTCTCGTCCCATCATGTTTTTTCCATGGATGTGTAGCCAGAAGTGTTGGAAGGTGGGTTCAGTAAAATTCCTCCACGACTGAAGCCAGCTTCTTAGCAGAAAGAAGCTTTGTAGAGGAAATCAGAGAAACTACAAGCAGAATATGCCTCTAACCACTTTTAAAAGATTAGCCAGGTCGGCTACCCCTTTGCTTTCTCTGGCCAATGTTTTGATCGTAGGGCAATATTTTCCTGAATAGTTCCTGCATTCAGAGGATGTCCTGAGTGCAGATGCTGAAATAAGTCACACTGAAATAAGTCAGAGGGGATAGTTCAGGCGTTTGAGTGGGAAGCTTCTTCCTTGCTTGGATTTGGGGAACCAGAACTTGATGGAGGGACTGTATGACTGCTCTGAACATCATGGCAAATGCCACTGGAAAGGAGGCTGCCCTGGTTTCCTGCTACTTTTACAAGTTGACATGAGCGGAAAATAAAGCTAACCGATAAAAGTAGGACATAGCGGTGGCGTGTTAGGAAATTGATTGTTTTCATAATTATTCAAAACTAAAATGGATCCGGTGTGTGCTATTAGATAAGCTAAGAATAAGCGGCAGGACTGATGTTTCATAGGAGCGCTGCATCCAGTCTGACAGAGCTCGATTTATCTAGCCCAGAGACAGCCCAGAAGATTTGCAGCTCTAACTGCAGCAGAAGCGTGGACTCAAAAGAGATAAATCTAAACGTTTGGCACTGTTTTCAGATTTTATTTTTTTTTGTAAAACATGTTTGAAACCATCTATCATTCCCAATCCAGTTCAGTGCTTTGTAGGGTCTGATGTATAACATCCAAATACAATACACTGAGGTTTGTTGTTGAATCGTGACAAAATGTGAAGAAGTTCACCTGCTGTGAATAATTTTACAAGGCAGTGAAAGTACACCATAACTATAGTGGTTTGATTCATTAAAATAATGTTTTGCCAGGATGTTATATGATCAGCTGTGGTCTTGTCAAAGCTCTACTGTGGCTTCATAAATAAATGTGCTATTTGTCTGATCTGACAAACCGCATGAACTGTTTTGAATAAAACCCTCCAGATTGTTTTATTTCCTCATAATAATTTTAGCTTATATTGGTATTATTAATGTTATTTGGTTTCTGTAGATCTGTGACCAATGGTTTGCAATCCAGAAGGGACCAAACCAAACAACGCGTTGGTCTTTCTGCTTTGATTTCTCCCTCCTCACTTTTGAGTCCTGCCAAAAACCATTTCTTTCCAGCTAGAAATTGAGACTTTTGTTTCTACACAAGTGCCGTAAATATACATATTAACACCAGTTCACTGCTAGTAATTGATTTGGCCTGTTTTATTGGTATCACAGCAGAAACGTGCCCATAGGATCTCACTGAAAATCAACAACTAAGTTGATCTTTACGATCATGTCAGGTATTCGTGTGGTTAGGGGCTCAGGTCTGTGGTCCAGAAGCTGAAGCTGCAAAAGGTTTTAGCTGGAGACAATCCCCATTAAAACTTCTTAGAATGTTTTTTCTCCTTCTATGTAATTTGATTACATTGATAAAAACAGGTTGTAAGTGTGTAGCAGTGTAGAAAATCCATTTCTCCAGCATATCATTTAATTCTAGCAAATACTTTTATCGGAAAAAGAAAAAAAAAAAGAGCCACTGCAGCCAATCCAAGGTTTGGTCATGGAAACACACTTCAGGAATGAAAAACATAAGATGGTAACGTTTATTCTGGTTCCCTGCTTTGGCTGTGTTCACATCCCCATTATTAGTTCATTAAATCATGAGGTGGCATAATTTATTGTTTACAAGCTAAATTAAGGCATTAGGAAAGGGCAGGCCTCTAACTAGGGATTCATCCCATCCCTCTCATTTCTCCGTGTCTCATAGATGTTCCTCCCTTAGACTCTGTGGGATCCTTTGAGTGCTTGGCAAGCGTCTCAAACCCAAAACCCATCAACATGGTTGCCATAAGGCATGAAAGACCAGATGTCCAGCCATTTCAAACAACATTAAAAGACCAAATCCTTCACACACAGCTCCTCTAATTTATTAAAAGAAATTTTACCCTGCTTATTTATTTTTATTTTTTTTTAAAGATGTATACACAGCAAGGTAAATAAAGCAGACAGAGCTGCTGGCGCTTGAAGCTATCCGATGAAGGAAAAGTTAAACAACAACAAATGGCAGTGATCTCAGCATGACAAAACCACCAATGTAAAACACATATAAACAACTCCAGAAAGCTGTTTTCAGAGCAGGGATCAGGTTTCCAAGCTTACATGCAGACTTAAATAGGAAATATAGCCTGATTTTCCACAGATAGAAGATTATATTAACTCACATATAAGGTGTAAGAAAAACAAACAGATGCTTGTCTTTCCTAGTAAACTAATGTTTTGCTATTCAGCTTCAGTCAAGCTTAATATTTCTTGTGGCATTTTGCTCTTCACAGCTCCAGCCTGCAATAAGTTCAGGACTATTTTGTAGACTAAACTTAAAGGTAGATGTTGAAGTGCAGCTGGAAAAAATGCTCTAATCCAAGTTTGTGTGTGATTGTGTCCTCAGGGAGACTAAACCAGGAAGTTACTTGGAGCTGCAACTTACCCCATGAACAATTCATTATGTCTCTAAAGAAACAAGGTTTGAGTTATAGACTTTGACTAGACCATTCACTTGCTTGTATTCCATTGTAATTCTGGCTGTATGTTTAGGGGAGTTGTTCTCTTTAAAGCTGAAACTCCAACCTAGTCTCAAATCTTCTTCAACCTCCCGCAATTGTTTTTGAGCTGATTTATCCCATTCATCTTCCCATCAACTCTCACCAGCTTCTTTGTCCCTGCTGAAGACAAGCATCCCCACAGCATGATGCTTCCACCCCTTTGCAAGGAACTGTACCAGCCATAGATATTTAATCTTAGTTTAGAGCCTCAAAATGTTTTTTTTGTTTTTTTTTTACCGTGCTTGCTCCCATCTCCATAGACACATGCAAAAGAACATTTCTGCATTCAAGAATCCAAACATTCTTACTCAGATCAGTGATAAACAATCTGATCACTTCACTGTTAGTCTTTGTATTCTAGGCCTTTAACGGTATGTGTGTTTGTGATGGAAACCTTAGGTATGGCCTTTTCAGTTCAGCAGGTATGCGTACCGAATTAATGGAATACCTGAACACGTGCAGAACGTTAACGCGTGGAACTAATGTGTGGAATTCAGCATTCCAACATGCACCTGAAGTGATGCCAAAAAGAAAAGAAAAAAAGAAGATTCCCAGCGATTATCAAAGTCTGCTATTTGGGAGCAATGTGGTTTCTCATTTATCTACATTGATGAATTAAAACAAATGTTTATCTCAGTTTTTTTTACTGTAAAGTATGTCACATATAAACATCACTGGTATAGAAAAAAAAAATATTCTGAAGTCAAAATCAAGCTGTCTGTAGATTCAACCAGTTCTGAATGTCGTGGGAATCTTTACAGCACAAATGCTAGAACATATTCTAAATAATTAAATAAATCTATAAAATATGATTATTGTCAGAAAATGTTGGCAATATTTGGTCACTTTTGAGTAGACTGCAAACAAAAAGGTTTCTTTTGATTGAAAAGCATCAAGAACGTACTGAACTGGTACATCAATATGAGATTTTTATTAAACTGTTACATCTATACTGATACACTAAAAAAGTTTAAGTACTAAGAATCTGTAAAAACATAGCGTGTGTTCATTTAGCACACACCATTTGCTGGGAAAATGTAGAGTGCTGACTCAAAAAAATAAACCGAAAGCCTGAACCACCTGTGAAGCAGCATGATGCAAACTGGCCTGGGACGGGACAGCTGCAGCTGCAAAATTACACCAATAGAACAGGGCGATAATTATACATTATGGTAAGAAAACTATAATCTGACATTTAGGACAATTATGCCTCATGGCATTACTTAAACAGAATGGAAAGTGAGTCAGTTAACAAAGACTGTAGTCTAGAATTTATTAAATAAGAGGTACGATTCTTGGCTTCAGCCGTCACTAATCCCAAGATGGCCGACAGTGTTGTGACAGGTCCGTCGGTTTTTTTTTTCAGTTTAATAAATACATAAACATGAACAATTTTTTTTAATAAACTGTCAGTGTGGTACTCATTAATTTATCTAAAATAGAAAAAAAAAAGTTTTATTTTATATTTCACAAAAAGTGAAATATAAGATTATGCCAAAATGAAAAAAAAAATACTGTCTTCTCCTGCTTCTTCTTCAGTGTTTGCTCTTGTGAGAAGAACATCATATAGGACAGAAGATGCATTTTGGGTGAAAAACATGGAGGAAAAAAGAGAGTGTATGCAGTAACGTTAGTGTCATTAAAGAGGCTACAGTGTAAAGATGAATCGTCAACTGAGCCTGCGATTTCAAAAAAGAATTGAATCCCAAACCAAGTGCTCACTGTTTGGAGCTGCTACAGGCCCGTTTCTCTGACGACCACAGTGTGGGTTTGTGGTCAGCACAGGGTCCATTTGAAACCTAGGCTATGTTTGGCACCGAAATCCCAGATACACACATCAAGATTCAGACTTTTGAACCTACGTTTATCCTCCCACTTCTTACCGCGCACACATGCGTGCTGGCCATCAACACATGTGCACGGAGGCTTGTTTGTGCAAAGCATTTCAGCGTGACGCTTTCCCGGCACATTAAAGAGCTCAACCCCCAGCAGGCTGAGCTGCGTGCCCTCCCCCAGCACACATCCAGGAAAGCCAGGAAAGGGGGTCCAGTTGATTTATCAGCTATGTTTTGATTTTGAAGAGTCAATATCCAGAAATAGCTGCTGATGCAGAGCTCTGAACTTGTAATTAAGCTGCTTTTAGGCAGTAGCACCACACTTAATGCTGCACTGACTCAGCTGAAATCTCCCAAATTACTTTGTGTTATTTGGAAGTTTAAGATTAACATCCAACAGGAAGCTTTTTTTTTTTTTTTTTTTCACGAAAGGAGGAGAAATGAAAATGACACTAAGCATCATTTCCCTCCATGTCCTTGACAATCAACACAGCAACAACAAAGCTGATATTTGTCATCCTTGCTTTCTTAGTAGATCCCAGACGTCAATCTAATTCAGCAGATGATACAAAGGCAACTGGTGTTTTGTTGAGGAAGTATTTAATAGACTAACATCTGCTTAGATTACCGTAACTATTACAGAAGCTGCTGTCTCGATACTTTGCCCACAAGCCAAACTGCAAGCAGTTTTTTATGGCTGGGTGTAACTTTTTAGCTAAAACTATATGATATTAAGATCAAATCACATTCATGTGTAAAAATGTCCCAGTCGAACTCCGCACAAAAATACAATTTGAAAAACTTTGTGTTGACAGACACTCCCTGTCCAATCTGACAGGCTGAGTTATTTTGCAAAGCAGAAAGGTCAACAATTTCTCTGTAGATGTGTAAAGCTGGTAAAGACATGACCAAGATGACTTACAGCTGAAATTCCAATAAAAGTTGATTCTTCAAACTATTTACTTAAGGGTATGATGTTAAATGCATGCCACACTTTCCAGATTTATATTCCTATAATACATTTGTAATAAAGTGTTTTCTAAATCATGAACCATTGTCCTTGAATTTTACAATAATGAACAACTTTGTGTTACTCTATCACATAAAATCCTAATAAAACGCATTAAAGTGTGTGATTTTAGGTAGTCACTGCAATGTATAGACCGGTTAATTTGCTCCCATTTGACGCACATACTTTGAATCACTGAGACTCTGGTGCAGACTGAGTGAAAACACAGATGAACACAATTACATTTATCGTCGACATCACATTAAAGTGGCGCTCAGTCTTACAATGACATAGTCGACCCAATTATTGCCATTCGATGTGTCACGGGTGAGTCACTTCAGGCTAGACATGTGGAAGTCTGGGAACTGTGATGCGGTTCCCTCTCCATCTCACTACTTTCATAATATCAGCTGAAACCAACCAGCAGAGACCCCCCAAACAGCGGCCTGCAAAAGTCTCATCCACAGATGGCTCACAAATATGTTATTTCCACAAGTGCATCACACAACAACAGAAGCTTTAAAATATGCATAATGCTTATGTTTTGATTAATTTATTGTCAAAGTCTGCCACTTCCTGAGAAAACGAGGGGCTGGAGCAGGGCGGAGAATATATTTCTGAATAACCGCCGACTCATTCAGTGAGCAACTCTGACTAAAGCAGAAAGTGAGGAAAAACATACACAGATACGGTAAAAAAGCACAACACAGTGCAGAAACCATGAACCTCAGAGATCTTAGGCCCCAGAAATCACTTCCACATGGCAGGTTCTGAGAAGCCTAAACAAGATGGTGATTAATGGTATTTGCAGGCACATTGTCAGAGTGGGCAGAAAACGCAGCTTTAAAAGCCCCAGTTGATAGAAATTATTCAGCCGCGTGTGCTGAGTGTCCTAAAGGTGAAGTGGTTTACTACTTCAATGAAAGGAGGACTAGTTGGTGAAGCAGACACGGAGACAAAAAAAAAAAAAAACACTTCTGCCACATACCTGATTTTAGGAAGAAATGGAAGTGGAGCCCAGCAAGATGTCAACATGGAGGGAGAGAAAAAGAAAAAAGCATGTTAGAGGTAAAGCATTACGGTACGTTGAATTCAGCAGTGAGCACGTGTCTGTGAGCATGCATGCATCTATGGTCAAACACGATGCATGTGGCTCGGTTGTGTTGATCTGCATGCGTGACGGCGGGCCTGGAGAGAGTCAACAGCTACAAACCGAAGCCGTCCGCCAGCATGTCAACACTTCAGGCAAAACAAACGTCCAACAAGCCACAAATCACACACTCAGATGTTGGTGTACCTCCACACCTCATTGACATCAGAATAGTAAACTGATCTTAACCATCACACCCACGCAGGCTAACCCCTGAACCTCTACACCAACTGGGATATCACTTACTGGTTGGTTGCTGCTATGCTGAAGCCCACAGTTGGGAACAATGGCTAGGACCAGCTTGGTTTTTGAAATTTTAACATTGGAATAAGATATTTGTATTGAAATTCCTAGCAGTAAGGACACTCGCAAATGAAGACTTTAACAGAGGACAACATTTCTTCAATCAGAGGTTTCAACATTATAATAAACATTTGAAGATTTCAGGCATTGAAATTATTCTAGGTCAAAACAAATATGGTACAGATTACAAAGTGTGGAAGACACATAAGAAACAATCAAACCAAAGTCAAAATCCCAAACACCAAAAACGTGTGACAGAATCTTTTCATTTTGTCATTTAAGTGGATTTCATTTTGACATATCTCATCTACCTGCTAACACACTCAACAAATAGCTGCTCCCCATAGTATGATCTGTATTTTGCTTTTATATTGTTTATTTAGATCAACTGTCCAGCATGTAATTCTGTGGCATACTCATTTTATTTCTAGCTATGTCAGGCTGCCACAGATTTGGGGGACATATAAAAATATTCGGTAGCATGAGTCACAACTATACTGTACATTGTATAGAGAAGCCATACAGTATACACCATGTCTACACAACATTTATGTTTTTGCTATGTAAATATCCCAGCTATGACCAGATAATAACATTACCTAAGCTCACAATACTACTATGCAGACACTCTATCTGCACTGATGAAGATTCACTCACCTCAGCATGTAGAATGCTTGATCCAACTGACCTATTTTCTGATATTCAGTAAATACTGATATTCAGCTGCTAATAAATATTTGACCATGTGCAGATCCTCTTGAACTGGGTATAGGGTGTTTCTACTATGGGAACATTTGGTCCAAGAAGGTCAGATCAGTAGGTAAAAGGTAAAAAAACAGACACATTGACATTACTGTGAAACACAACTTGCTGTGATACACACAAAGCTAAACATGATCTTTATAGTCATAATAAGACTAATTTCACAAATTAGGCCTCATTTCTTCACATTTGTACCCTCAAAAACATATTTTTAGGTACTACTATATGTGAGGCAATACAAAAACAAGTGACCTGGTAATTATTTCTTTACTCTTAGCATCAGTGGCACTTATAACTAGATATTTCTGCTCAACCAGACATCAACAAACAAAATGTATTGTCTTCTAAAGGAGGCAGAAGTAGCTTTTGTTCTCTAAAATTCTTGCTTGGATTATATCAGAAGCCAGACACCACAGGACTACTGAAAGGGACCTCTCGGCTATTGCTGATTCCTGAAACCTGTAAACCTAAAACTGAGCCCTAATGCACAATCACATCTTTGAGACGTCCGAGTTGAGTCTACAAGAGTTAAACCAGGCAGTCCTGAATACAAATACCGAAATGCCCACAAGCCAAAACTAAAAAGGACCAGAAAAAGCTGCCAAAACAATTACATCTGAGACCATTTGGGTAATAATAATAAAAAAAAAAACTCAAATAAAATTAAAGCTTTAAAAATACCACTTTATCTAAGTTTTTTTTGTAAATGAGAATGAGCAAAAAAATGGTAAAACACATTTCAGGGCCAGACCACAGTGTGCAAATACTTCCAGGATCATAAATTTACCCAACTGATAAATTTAACTCCATTTTCGACTTTATGAGACGAGAGAGTCCTGATTCATCCAGAAGTGAAAGCTCAGTTAATTCCCCAAAATTAGCAGCGTGGTTTTAGTTGGTGGTCTGAGAGAAAATCCTGACAGCAAATGATACCCAGGAATGTTCAAACATATTACAAGACACACAAACTGTGCAGGGATTTGTTAGAACAGCCAAGTCATCTACTGGAAGTACCCAGCATCCTGAATATTTCTGGACACAAGGGGGAGCCTTTTGGCAGCCAAGCAGGTGAGAAGCTGCATTATCCATCAGTCGCTCTCCCTCTAGGAGCGGCTCTGACAGGGCCATGTGGAAAGCATATCTGAAATCCTTTTTTCTGTTGTTTTGGTGAAACTTCCATCACCTCATAAACACTGCCCCAGAACACTTTACATGAGAGATCATTCATTAATCAGGACCACTGGCACTTTAATGGCTAGTCAAACCCAAACTCAGGGCTGTGACTGATTTATTGGCAATTGAAGAAGAAAGTTATTCTTTGGTGAAGTGGTGCTTTTTCACAGTTAAAGGAATTTAAAGAGTAGGCAAAGAGAATACTGTGATCTCAACATCGCCACCTGCAAATAATAACAGCTGGACTGTAAACATTTCTTTACATCATTTAACAGCCTCAGAAGACTGGAACTGACTTTGCTTGGACTATTTTTCAAGCTTCGTCTTTCCTTCAGTCTTCTTTTTTTCCCCCCAGCCATCTCTGCCTCTGTGTTTTTCTCTACATCAACTCATTTTCTCCAACTTTGCAGACCCACTTTCCATGGCAGATTGGTGTTTTCACACATGGTGCTGTGATGGGAAGCTTAGTTTGCACCAGTAAGAAGTTAGATTATATTCTACTAAGCACAAGAGGAGATCAGTAATATTGTGGGTTAATGTTTCAGCCACTGCTACAGGCAACATTTGGTTGAGAGGAATGAATTTAATTAAATACAAACACCCAGTGTATTAAAAATGCAGTTGATGAAAAAATTAATGACTATGCCAAAATATAAATAATTTAAACACCTCAATATGAGCAAATCAAGGGTTTACTTTGGCAGTCAAAGTTCCTGAACTACACATCATAAAAATTGGAGAGTAGACATGAAAAGAAAACCCAGATGTAATCGCACTTTTTCCAAGAGAAGAAATTACTTGTTTCCACAAAAATTTGAGTATAATCTAAGATTACTTGGATTATTTCAGATAATTGTTTGCCTAAATATCTTTTTCTTTTTTTTACCATTTCTCATCAGGTAAACATTTTGCTGTTTTATCTGATTAAGCTTAATATGAGTAAGCATGCATTAAAAGGTGAGTAAGTGTGTAATTTCATCACTCATTACAAGCTCAGGTAATGTTTGAAATTTTATTTTTTAAAAAGTCCATATTCCTTGTGCATGTGTGGGTTTTCTCCACACACTCCACCTTCCCCCACATACCAAAACATGCCTGTTAGGGTAACAGCAGCTAAATATGTTCTAGAAGCTTCTCTGCTGTGTGGATATATCGACTTGAGGATTGATTAAATGACTAATTGACCACTTTAAAGAAATTACAAATCAGGTCCTTATTGAAGAATAATCATACTTTTCCAGCACAGAAACCACAAATTTGAATAAAACCAGAAAATGGCAACAGTTTTCTGCATCACACTGGTTTCCCTAAATTTTAAAAGTCAGAGAGAAATCTGGATATTATACATAACACCTTATTGAATAGAAATGGCAAAAATATAAACAATTGTAAAATTAAGATTCCATCCATACATTTTTCCATCTACACCAACAGAATCTTTCCAGGATGGAGGGAAGGAATTAAAAGGAGGTGTGAAATCTTTAGGCGAACATGCAAAATGGATGCGTCCCGCAGGTAAGATAAGAATAAATCACAACTACGTCACAAAAACGATATCATCAATCAACATTGATAATCACACACAATCCAGAATGTTATACACAAATTAAATCTTTTCCTTTATTACCTTTTCTCTCAAATATAAACTTCGCAGGAAATATTAGACTAAATAAGAAATAAATATAAAGTTTTTATAGTATATAGAAATGCTGGATGGATTGCTTTGTAGAGGACATGAAGATGGATTTAGTCTCAGAGGAAACTGTCGGAATAAACAGCAATAATGAGAGTATAGCACCAAAAACCAGCTTTGATCATTACTGAATAATAAAACCATATTGTCATTTCATGCTGCTTAATATTTTGATAGCAGATGAGATAAATACATCAATTCCTGTCATACAGTTTAACTTTCTGAACTGTCTGTATGAAGGAAATATTTTTGCATTACCAATTCAGGATGTAGAACTCGTGGTTTCATAAGAAACAAGACAAGATAAGATTTCATCAATATTCTGGGAAAAATTAAGAATTTCCATCTTGTTTAGGTTTTTACCAATAAAGTAAAGGTTGAGGTCTCCTGCTGCTTGCCTTGTTTCTGGAGCCATGCTGTTCTCATTACTGTAACTTTATTACTACTCGTCTCACATACACAAACACATGCATACACAAGCAGCACAAAAGCACACTGAGCCTCTGCAACTTTAAAGTTCATGTCAGAGATGGGTCAATGATGTTGCTTAGTAGGGTTTGGATGTCCAAATTGTTATTTTCTGTGATTTATGAATGACTGTTCTGGAGTGCCTGGGTGAGATGTGTAGCTGAGAGCTCAGGTGATTTTCAGGAATGATGGGTGCCTTTTATGAGGGAACAGATTAAAGTGTTGTTGGGTACAGGAGCCGCTGAGCTGCGGTGGTCCTGCTGTGACTGCAGATCTACATGGACCCTCGGCTGTAACTTAAGTAAGTCAACGCAATGATTATTAAATCCCGCAAAGCATGTGAAAACGCTCTCCTGGGCTCTTTCACTGTCATACCTGATACTTACAGCTCATGCATGTTATTCATGGTAACATAACTCAAACGAATCAATGCTGCACCTGAACTGCACTCTGATTATGATTTAAGACCTTGAGTTATGTCCATGTTTTCTTTACAATAAATCATTTAGAAGCTGGATTTCTTCTTTCTGCGCTTGCCTTTTCGCTTTTTCTCACTCTTTCTCTTTTGATTTTTTTTCTGCGTTGTCTTTCCAGCATCCGGACATCATTTCACTGAACTGATGAAGGGAAGCACACACACACAAATATGCTTGTACTTCTATTTTTCTTAGAATATTTTATTAACTTCCATTCATTTTAGTTACAGCATTTATTCCTGACAGAGACATTTTCTTTAACATAAAAACAGGACTTCTTGTTACCACTGTCTCACATAGGGCCTGGGATTTGGGTCCCATAAGGAGCAGTGGGTCCTCACAATGTAGTAAATGGGCCTTATAAGGTAAAAAGTGCTAAAACACACACATGCAAGCACAGGGACTGTCTAAATGACGGTGACTGACCAAAGTCCACAAAGATCATTATCTGTTCCCTGTCCCCAGAAGGCTAAAACAGCACAGATCAACATGTGGTCAGTTTCTTCTCCTCTGCATTGTCCAGGCAGCAAGAAGGGAATCTGATCGCTGAGATAGGGAGCCATTAGCTAATAGCTTGTCTTCAGGCTGAAGGTTAATCCTTTCAAGATAAATATTCCTCTACTTCATAAGGGTTGTCAAGCAGTTTTTCGCAGAGCCCTTTTATTTCCTTACAACTACAAACCTCAACGCATTTGATATGACAGACCAATGGAAAGTGGTGCGTGATTGTGATATGGAAGGTTAATAATAATATTTGGGTTTCACTTCACATACAAAAGTGCGAAATCTGTGCCAAGCATTTCTATTCAGCCTCTAAATAAACCCAGTGCAAGAAATACTCAGCCCTTTTGTAAACACCACAGAAGTGAATAAACAACATTTAAATGCTAATCAAAGCAGTACTTTCAATCAGTCATGTAAAACCTGAAGAGATGTAGGCGTCCAAGTCAGCAGATTCATGTTCAAGCCTACAAAAGCAATAAATGATGGAGGGAAGCTTGAACATTTCATCTGAATGACTGAAAAACTTAAGAAGAACTGCCACCTACCAAAGCATGCCCATCAAAAAGGACCTCTAGAAGCTGTAAAGACTGTACACTGGGCCAGACGTGTTCCTCCCAGCAGGACGAGGATAATAATCATGTCGTCAAATGTACAATGAATGGGTCAAAACAAGGACCCCCAGCATTAGTGTCTTTAGAGAGTCTCCTGGTTGAAGACATCTAAATCAAATGAATGGCTCATTATCAGCAGCAGTTGATGACAAACTGAGCAAAGGAGAAGAGTAAAACATGCCAGACTTACAAAATACTCATAAAAGAGAGGAAACCATGTGTCATTTTCCTTCCATGTCAAAATTGTTTTGAATCCTCAATAAAATGCATTGAAGTTTGTGGATGTATCAAATCAAAATCTAAAAAAAGCAAGGAGTATGAATACGTTTGTAAGACAATGTAGTTTATTCAAATCAGAACGTAGATATTAAAAGAATTGCAATATTTGGAGAACTTGGACACCACGCAGAGTCAACTGAGAGGATCACAGGACAGACAACACAAAGGGGAGAGAGGGGAGTGGCTGTGACACAGGCTGCTTTCATTACACAGTCTGTTAGTGATGGAAGGAAGGATGAAACTTGTATTGATTGAGCGGCTGGTTATGGTTGCCTCAAGGAGATGATCTGCTGGCTATTTCTGTGAAAAAAGGACGACACATGTGAGCTACAGATGAATACCAGAAGTCTCTCTCTGATCCCGGTTCCCATGCCATAGTCTTTGAATCTACTATTTGTCATTTGCCCATCTCCTCGTCATCCTCTGTGTCATCGTAACTACTGTATATCTTCTCCTCTGAGCATTTACATCCCCCCACCCCTCCCTTCCCATGTCCTTAAAGCTTACGGAGGCAGCTGCCACTCTTATCCCATAATGAAGGGCCAGGTCACACATCTGGCATCTCCTGGCAGGGAAGTGCCCTCCCACCCCCTGTCCCGCCTCCACCATCTGCCCCCCCACCCACCCACCCACCTTTATACAGCAGACTGGCTCGAGATCTTTCGCTGGCTCTTTGTGCCTCCTGAAAAAACAAAACCGATACAGAACCAAAACACCAAGGGGAGGTCTGTCTTTCATCTCAGAGCTGTGCAGAGGTTACACATGCTCCTGCTCAAGAGTTTTTCAGCACGCACTGGAACCCAGCATTTATCAATTATCAATTAACCAGAACTTAATGTGGTTATCAAACTCTAATCTCTGGTTGGTGATTTGAAAGCTGATGCTCTTTTTTATTTTATTTTATTTTTTTAAACAAATTAGACACAAGGATAGTCAGGAAAAGGTCATTTCTACTTCGTTATGCATTACCTGTTTTATTCTCCCACGCAGCATTGCCCCAATTTGCGGGTCATGCGGTGCTAAATATTTGAGCTGCTGCAAAGCAGTTTGTCAGCCAGTTGTGACAATGCTAAGACCAAAACTAACACAGCCCATTGAATGAGCGGAAGGCCGCTAATCTCCCTGCACCGACACCCTGCAGACTCATTCACTAAGTGCTGCGTACTGCAGCTTTAACATGGACCAACGGCAGGCTGAGCAGCGATTATACGTACACATTCAAGCTGCATTTTAATACTTGTGCTGAGCTCAGACTTCAACAGGCGACTCTAATGGTCGCCTGTTGAAGTTTATTGATTTCAAGAGTAACTGAAAGCAGCTGTTTCCACGGCATTTATTCTGAAACCACTTGTAACTTTTAATATGAAAAGCTGGACCACAATGCAGTCACTTCAATTTAATTTATTGCAGAGGAAATGTGCTGCACAAATGCTCAAATGATTAAAATGTGGTATGTCAAATGGGAGAATAAACTCCTTTAATCGATTATACAGAGACGGGGTGTGAAAATGACCGATGTGGAATCAATCAAGTTGTTGAACACTCTCACATGTATAGCAGGACAAATATATAACGTGCACTACTTGTAAAATATTTATGCAGTGTTTCTGAATGAAGCAGATGGGGATGATAGTTGGTCGTTTGGCACAGTTACAGTGAAGAGTGAAAACAATCTAAATAGGTAAAAAATGGACGGCTGGTTTATTTAAAGTGCCATGTAGAATCAAGTAGAAGGTTTTCAGGCTTGATGGGACCTAAATTGAACTTTATAGCCTGAATGAAAAAAAATCTATGAGGTGGAAAACAAATTGAAAATTACGACAAAATATCTAAATGGTGATGCCAGCGTCAGGCTGTGGGGATTTATTGTTTCAGGAGGGGCAGAGAGGCTGGTCAAAATTGTCGCAATATTAATGGAGTTAAAACAGAGCAATCTGCAATTGCTGTTGCAATCCAGCCGTGCATTTACACGTCTCCAGTGATTAGACTACTGTATTCAGCTAAGTGAAGTTGAAGCTAAGGGTCAAAAGGCAAGCACTTTTTGATGGCATGCTAAAAATCAGTGTTATATTGTGTCCTGGCATAACAACTGCAGTGGCTTCATGGTGTCTTGGCTACACCGTCTAAACACTGACCTTTTCCCCAATCAACATCCAAAAATACCTTCAGTTTCCAGGCGACAGTCTCATGCAAACAAAGCTTAAAAGAAAAACCTATTAGCGGCTTAAAAAAAAAAAAAAAGCTTTGCAAAGAGGGGACATAAATTTCAGTCTGTAGTTGAGCAAAGCAATTTGAGGCATACAACATCTGTAATTAAAGCAAAAGACGGTTTATGTTCAGAATAATATCTAATGAAGGATACTGGGTGCACGGTGAAACACTAAGTAGCTTTTAAAGAGGGAAAATAAGTTAAACTAGAGGCAGGGGGAATGAATTGTAGCTGCGTGTTTATGGGAATGGGAAGGGGGAGGGCAGAGTGCATCATCACTGCTCCGACAGCTGAGCCCATTAAAGCAAAAGGAAATGTTTGTACCTTTATGTTCGGCAGTTAACATCAGGATGCAACTCTTCCCTGACAGCACAAGATGTCGTCACCCACTCATCCTCACCTAATGATCCATTGCAACGTTGATTTATCTTTGGTGAGCATTTGAGAATGACTTCTGGCTTCGGTTGTCTAAACACGAACATAAAATGATTCAAACAAATTGTCTTATGGAGAAAAAGTCATTCTGAAAGTAGGTTCCTACAAGCTTCCTGAGATAACGCAGCTGTTAAGCTACTAAAGCTGAACTATAAAACAGGATCTCAGGCATATCACTGCACAAGCAGTGGGAATAAATTTAAAGGGAACGTAAGTATGTGTCTGTTATTGGGTGTCCATGATTGGCTCAGAATGAATCTGTTCTTCCCACAAAAACGCTCCTTGATGGAGGAAAACCAGAAACTGTTGAGCAACTGTTGAGTAACTGGTCTGCAACGACCTCGTCTTCACCTTTGCTTCTTTCATATTTCGATTTATAGTTCTATTCTTGAACTTTTAAGAGCATAGTGGGGAAAAAAAGGCTTTGTCTGATTTAAAGCCAGACAAGCCCATTAGGCCAACACAGATGTATTGTACATGCTGAATGGGATCTCAGTTGGTGCTGCTGCAAATTGCTGCTGTCTGTTGCAATTTCTTCAGATTCAGTTGCCACTTTTGCACATTTGGGGGGACAAGCAAAAGCAGACATTTTAAATCTTTCCACATTGAATCATGTTATAGCTCTAGACTTCTATGTATGTTATTGGGATTTAATGTAAAAGAAAAGCATAAAGTAGTGCATAGAAATTATGAATGAAATTTAGAAATGTTTGCTGTGCATTTCAACACCCCTGTACTATGCAACCTCTAAATAAATAACTTAGAGAAATCTAATTAGCAAGTAGTCTACTTTTGAAATCTACCAGCATTGTGAACGATGTTGGCTGACGTTATTGAATGAACAGCATCACGGAGTCCAAGGTGACTCTAGACCAGGGGTCACCAACATGGTGCCGAGGTGACATTGTCAGGGAGCAAACTCTAAAAATAGTCATTGTCATTATGGAGCACTGCCAAAAAATGATTTAATTTAATGTTTTTACATTGAAGTAATAACATTTGTTTATATTTAGAATTTTTTTAAAAAGTAAATGATAAAAAATGTTCAAAATAAATTGCTTTATGCATAAAACTCTTTTCTATGGTTAAAGTTCAGAACTATGCGCAGACGCCTGCAGGATATTATCGGAGGGCAGCAGCGCCTGCAGCTGCACCCGCTACCTACCTTAAGATTTTCCTTTAAGAAAAAAAAGAAAAGAATAAGTTCTGAAATTTTTATTATCGAACCCTCTTTACAATTAACAAAATTGTGGAGAGAAAAAAAAAGATCTTATGTGTCAAAACATTTTGTGCGTAGCGCACATCTGAGTCTGTGGGGGTCAAAGGGCACGCCAAAGCTTAAATCTTATTGGTCAGTTTGCTTTTGTTTATTTGGCAGCTTGGTGCTTTTTCTGTAAGCTAAAAATGAATGAGTGGAGTTTGAACCTCCGTAGTTCTAAGAGCGGTCGTTTGGATTGCAGCGGCGCTTTTCACCGTGAGAAGGTTCTGGCGGGTCGCCGGTTTACGAGCTTCTTTGATGTTTCTCGAACTGGAGAGCTGGCAGGTCACCCGTTAGCGGACATCTGCCGCTCTTCCTGAGCATCGCGCTAAGACTGGGTTAAACAATTTAATCTAGTCGAAACGTTCCCCGAAAGAGTAAAAATTAAGCAAACATTGTTGCTTCACCTTCTCCTCCTTTGGACATCTGACACCACCTGAACCTGGGAATCAACATCCTCCTCTTTCCGTGGAGTAAAGCAATTTGAGGCATACAACATGGACAGAACCATGTCTTTATTATTTAGCATCGTTTGTGTAAAGAAAGAAAAAGAAAAAAAAAAAGGGTGCGCTGCTCTAGTGGTTTAGGTTTGTGCTGGTTTTGTGCGACGCGAACATGATGCCCGTTGGAGAGGTGTTGTTCTCGCAGGTCAGGTGCAGTGATAGTTTGGTGCGTACTTTCCGATCTGTCGGACAACGGGAGGTTCAAACTCCACTCATTCATTTTTAGCTCACAGAAAAAGAAAACTGACCAATAAGATTTAGGATTTGGCGTGCCCTTTGACCCCCACCGACTCACACTGATGTGCGCTGCATACAAGATGTTTTGGCACAAAAAATCTTTTTCTTCTCTCCACAATTTTGTTAATAGTAAACAGGGTTATCCCTGATAACTACTGTAAGTTGTCCCTAACATTAATATGATCAGGCAGCATGTAATCATATATATGATTACAAGTAGCTCCCAGTCTCAAAAAGGTTGGTGAGCCCTGCTCTAGACAGATTTGTGATTAAGTAGTGAAGAAGGTTAAAGGAGGACAAATATTACTCTTGCTCTCCACAAATTCCTTCCTGGAACAGCAGCAAGAAGAAAACATGTTTTAAAAGAAAGCAACAAGAAGTCATGTGTATAGTTTGTGAAAAGTCATGTTGGGGACACACAGAAAATATGAGGAGAGAAATGTTGTGGCCAGGTAAGATAAAAGAAAATTTATAGAAAAACTAAAATTGATTTGGTTGATGGAAGATAAATTAGTAGAAATAATTTGGGGTGTTTCCAGTTTGATTATTTTTGGTTAATAATGCCTCTGGTTTACGTAAAATTTTAGAGTTTTGGGATTTTAAGGCAAATATCATCCCTGGAGATCTGTGAGAAATGCCTTATAGGACGATGTTTCCGTGACTCTTCCCTCTCTGAAAGTTCAAACTCTGGCCTTGGGAGATGTTTCTAACATACTGGCTGTTGACATCCTCCCTGCTGCATTTTCTCTTTTCGCTGTTGGTTGAATCTTGCCAACATTTTCCTTTACTTGAGGCTGCAGCCTAGCATAAAATGGGACTTGATTTTTGTTTTAAACAATACACTGGAGAGTAAACCATCAACAACAACCAACAGCAAACTGTACCTTTTGTTTGTGCCATGAATGTGTCTGGGAAAGCTGTAATTCAAATCCACATTGACCCTTTTTAAATAAAATTTAAGTTTATGCATAAATAATACATCTTGTCCTGCAGAAAACAGGCGACCACACTGAGCAGGTCAGCTTGCCACCGGCCTTTTAGATTGATATTCTGATGACTTCAACACAGAAGCTGATTTAGAAGCACAGTAAGCTCTTCCTGCCTTATAACAACAAACCTCTGGCTATTGTGTCTGCGTGGTGGACAATCAAATGTGAGGTCAGTGTGAGCCCATGTGTAAAAAAAGCCAGATGAGTCTATACTGACCAAGTGAAATCAGCACAGAGGCTGAAACCCTGCCTCCGTGCCTTTGGGCTCAGCTGGGTTCCCAGGGGCCCAATCAAAACCCAGAGCCACCCAGCGACCTTCTAACCCTGGCTGTAAGCGCCCTGATTAAGAGCTCATCAACACTCTTGTTGCTGCACACAAGCCCAGATTTGTCAACCGTCAGCACATATTCACAGCTTTCAGGTCAGCAGTGTCCCAACTCTGGGAGGTCTAGAGTCTTTGTCACCTTTAACATTTGTCACTTATTTAATCTCTTTGATTCATGCCGCTGAATAAGTTTGTGTGGGCGTGTGCGTGTGTGAGCGACAGTGAAACGGTGAGGTGAGAAAGGCAGGAAATGAGCATCCAGATAACAATAAGCCTGGACTGATATCCATTCACCTTCACAGTGTGAGTTGATATTGTGCGTCTGCTGAGTTCACAATGTTGGATCAGTTTGGTGTTAACAAAGTGGCAGGAGGCAGGAAGACCGTAAGACCCAGGTTTCCAAATGAGGGGATGCACCTTGTAAGTTCAGCTTAACCCTGAGGAAGCCTTGTAACCTTGACAGAGCTGCAGGGTGGCCCTGCCTTTGTGTTTCTGCAGAAAAATCGCCACCCTATGCAGCATGCTAAGTTGTGCATCGGGGCTTAAAAGGTTTCTGAAACCAACTGGACATACTATTGGACTAAAATATTTCTGTACAAGTAGTAAAAACCAATATCCTGATGCTGGACTGCATTTCTAAACTAAAATAGTAATGCGGTTGAAATTTTGAGCCTTTGAGTCATTATTTAGTACAGCCACTTTTCTCTGCAATTACAGCTGCAAGTTTTTTGTGGTATGTCTCTTTCCACAGAGGGACAATAAAATTGTATTCCCAATTTTCCTCGTTTTTAAATAGCTTGACTTGATTTATCGGATTTTCAAGCAGATTCTGAATTGGATTTAGATCTGGACTTTGACTGGGCCATTCTATTACATGAATATGCTTTAATCAAACTGTTCTGATGTAGCTTTGGTTGTATGTTCTTGTCTAGGGATGGTGATGTGCATTGTGTTGTGTAGTGATGTTTTTTTTCCCACATATATAATTTTGGATGTCAGCCAAAAGGTTTCAGTTTGGTCTCATCTGACAGGAGCTCCTTTTTCCACATTTGCTACATATACCAACACTGGCAGACTGCAAATATGCCTTGCAGTCTGACATATTGTTGACCTTTTTTCAACAAATGCTTTCTTCCTTCTAACTTTCCATAAAGCCCAGACTAGTCAACTCTATAACTAAAAACACTGTTGTCAAAATCTTCTAACAAACATCTGAGGCCTTGTTCATATTATCTGTTTTGAGTCAGATAACGTATGAAGACAACTTGTGGTATTTGAGTAAAAAAGGCCTGAGTAATAATACATGTCACAGATTTCTGATTTCTGGAAAAAACAAAAAACAGGTATCATTATCGACCACTTCACAGTTATGTTTTACTTTTTGTTAATCTCTTTAAATCAGAATAAAATACACTAAGGTTTGTTGTAATCTGTGAAAATTCTAAGAATTTCACTAGCTGTGAATTCTTTTGCCACATACAAGATGAAATTATAAATAAATTACTTGCTGCTTTGTCAGCTGCTAGCCATTTCAGAAACGCAAAAAAGAAACATTTAGAAAGAGAAAAGGAGACATTTTTGATAATATGACCTTCTTGAAATGCTATCTTCAGCTTTTATTGATAACATCCACCAACAAACTTAAATCATGGGTGAAAGCCATGGGATCAAGCTGTGGGAATAGAACAAGAATCAGCAACAGGCTCCAAGTAAAACACAGAGCTTCTCCTCCGGGTGTCCTGCCAGCTATTTAGCACAGAGTATTCATAAATTTACATCTCATTGCAGCTTGTGACTGAAACTCTTAAAAGCCTTTAAAGAGGCTTCATGCAGATGAATGTTGTGCAATTCCTCATACTGGCATGCAAACGGCAAACAAATCCAACTTAATGAGACTGGAAGATCCAAAGAGAGAGAAGACAATGGGATATTTGGAAGTTATTAGAGACCGTTGTTAAGGCTCAAAGAGGGAACTCGTGCAACAGCTTTATTTACAGAAATCCAGAAAGAAACTTCACCACAAAGACCATCAAACAGACTTCTGAGGAATTCAGCTTGGATCGCCAGATCAGTTCATCTCTTCAAGGAGTTTCACTGTGACAACTGAAGAACATTATTACATGTCATTTTTGAAAACGCACATAATATATAGGGATAACAGGGTTTAAAGACGTAAATATGCTGTGTGTGTAAATGACAAAGCTTTCACTGAGCTGGACTAATGAGGTGAGCCAAGCGCTCTCTAGGCTAGACCTCAGGCATAACATTGCTGCTCAGTAGACATGATCTTTCCCTCTACCTGTTTTTCCTCTAAGTAGCATGACATTACATTACCCACAAAATTTATCTCATCTCTTCTCATGTAACTTGAACATGCATGCATTCTCCCAAAGCCGTACAATAATTCAAAGTTAACCCCACGCAGGAGGACGTTTGCTGTACATATAGGCCCTGCTTTTAATTTTTGGAGAAACAAACCAGAGTACAAAAACCAGCCAGAGATGCTTTTGGCAAACAAAAGCATGTGCTGTTTATTAGAACAATTTAACATTCAAGGACATTTATGGAAGTGCCTGTTGGGAGGGGCAAGATTGTATTTGTACTCTTCACCACCACTAACTACGTCCAGACTGCAAACATTCATATCAGCGCAGAGCGATTGATAATCTACAGGCCGTTTTGTTCTTTTCTCAGCAATAAATACGATTGATTAGCCCTTAATTACAGAAGATGGTAATCATCTTAAAAGTTGGAAGGACGGTTGGGAAACACTTGGACCAGTAAACTGAGTAAACGGCAATCTTCCAGAAAATTAAAGCTCCCTTTATGTCAGGGGCTGAAAGTAGGAGATTTTCAGTTCCGTCTGATGAACCATCCAGCGTTTCATGTGTGTTTACAAAGATAGAATTGACATGTGCTTTATAATCAGTATCAAACAATGAAGTTTTATGTAATGCTTCAAAATCATTTAAAACATAGTTTTGGTTTTCTGATAATTTTTTGTCCATTATGCAACTCCTGGTTTTCACAGATAATGTTGGTTTTGCAAACAACATATCATAGTTTAAAGAATCCATAATTAGAGCCGAGTATTTCAGTCCAGTCTGGACTAGTCTTCATGCTTTTTATGCTCAAGTTGACATAAAAGCATTGGAGAAGTTTATTATTATTATTATTATTATATTTTTTTTTGCCTTGCTTTAGAAATATAATTGAGCAAATAATTAAGCTTGAGCGTGGGACTAGTTCAAGTGTGACCAGTCCAAATAATTCAAATGTTGAACTACAGGTGTAGCTGCAGCCCAGATACATTACCAACAATGAAACTGTTTAGCACTGAAAGGAGGCTAGGTGTGTAACTTTAATATTGTTAGCACCTTTAAGACCTAATGGCTAGCCAATAGCTGATCAAACCTCGCACTTATTAAATAAAATAAACATATTTTTTCTAAAAAGCAACTATTTCAACAACACTTGCAATCATCACAAATCACTGACAAAGAGGATGAATAAAATAAATCATTCCTACGTTTTGGGCAGTGAACAAAAACATAATATCAATTTCAAAAGGTTTTGGACAGTTTAATCCAATATTTCATGCAATTTTCCTGATTACAGAATGTTGAGTAACTTGGAAACTGAAAATCAGGAATGTATGAATTGCAGAAATAGCAGTTTGATAAAAAAATTCACACATTCAAAAGCACTAAAATGTGATCATATCATAACTGTGGTTGTTATGCTGTGGATGCCAGAGAAAGAGTCAAACTTCCCACAGTTGCTAAGGATTGCAGATAGCAGCAACCCTTCCTCCCTCCTGTTGCTGCTAGCTGTTAGCCAGCTCGCTAATATAGAAAAGAGAGGTTTGGTAGATTGGAGATTTGCCTAGTTGCAAAAAATATAATTTCCATTTTTCAAACAGTAGCACCCACACTGCTAGGCTGCTACCAGCTTGAGAGAGCCAGCATGTCTGTCAGCCCCAGGCTGGCTACTAGCACTAAATTTACGTTGGGTTTATTGTATATTTTTGAGTGTGTTTTGAAACAAAAATAAAAATAAACGCCTTGTGGCAATCTACTGTATTATTTTAGCTACAAAAGTCTTTTGTCTTTAAATAAAGGCAACTATAGGAATATTTTTTTTCATTTTTTCAGTTATTTAGTGAGCAACTTACAACAATGTTTGTAGCTTTATTTTGCCATTGAAACCAAGCTACATGTGAACACTTGAAGAGATCTGTCCTCACAGAGATCAGATTCCTTCATCTCCTCACCTTCTCTGCATTTCCATAAACTCTGAGAGGCATGTCAACAGAGGAATAACAGATGACTCATGGAACATACTCACCGGAGCACTCTGAATGTTTGTATACGTGTGAACGTAATACTCCTTGAAGAAAATCAAATGTATTTGTTAGAAAGGTTGTATAATGTGAATCTGCCACTAAAAACAGATCAAGAGTAAACATTTATAATATCCGATGTGTTTGAATTAGGATGAAGAGGATCTGTAAATAGTTTACAGACTTTATTCCAGTCTCAACATATTTCATACAACAACAGTATGAGCAGAAAAGACCACAGAGGAGGCTTAAGTGTTGCCAGAAGTCTTTATGGTTACTTCTGATCCGGAGTGTCTGCAGGGTCTTCTGTTTGTTTGTCAATGGTGGTTCTGTGGTGGAGTCAATCAAGTTCAAGACTTTATTGAAATCAATAATACGAATGGATTTCACAAGGAAATAGTTAAAATTGCTACAGCAGCAACCCATTGTCTCTGTTAATAAAGAGGTCACTTAGTGGCACTTTGTGTCATCAATAACACAAAAGTTTTAATAATATCACATTTTTCCACTTTTAGAGAGAATGCCTCATTTCTGTCCCTCCGCTATCCGACCATAACGGCATATTTTTGTCAAAGTGATCAGTGGAAAAGCCAAAGGTATGAGCTGCTGAATATTTTTATCATTATTTCTTCATCTATGCTACACCAAAAGCTGAGACATGAAGGTTTGTGATAACACTGACAAGTCTATCTAGTATTTTCAAAAGATATATTTCATGGAAGACGTTCCAAAAGGTGCTTTGGCATTAGATTGCTAACAGAATCTTTAGGCTTTAGTTTTTCCTTTGGTAAAAAGAAAAAACAAAAACAAAACCCAGAAAAAATCATTTTCAGTCAGTAGAAGTCTCAAAGCATCAAGTCAAATTGACAAAAATTTAATATTGTTACTGAGTGAAGAAAATCCGAGTTGCATAGTTTCCATATCAGCTACGCATTTCTCCATATAAGATTTACGATGCAATGCTTGACTTTTTAACTAAATCATTTTTGTCTATTTTAAAATATTAAAACTCTTAGTGGTAAAAGTGCCTTCTCACACATGTGGCATGATGTCACCTCTGCTTTTAATGTAACTGATTAATGACTGCTAACAGCAGGAAGAATTGGAAAATGACTAACAGAAAAGCCAATAGGTTATCTGAAATATGTATTTGGTTCTGTTCCAATCTGTACACAAACTTGAATTTCTGATTCAGGTTTCAGATGATGTTGCCTCATGAGGCAAGTTAAGAAAAGGCAGATTCAATAGATGACCTGAGCTCTGAGTTAGCGCTCAATGTGTTTCCACTTCAGTCGTGCTGCTGCAAATTGATGTCCATCGAAGGGGGGGGGGAATCACCAATATACTAGGGGAACTCTTTGCATCTGGAAATTTGCAGATGGAGATAAAATATGAAAAAAGCGAAAAGAAAGAAAGAATGCTGAAAATGTAACTGAAACATGAGGTTTGAATAACAGCATAAAAAGTGTTTTGAAGTGACATGCATGAGCCTCCTTCCACCACCACAGGCTCCCTCCTCACTACCGCCCCCTCCAATGCATTACCTGACCCAGAAATAAAAAACAGCGTGTTCCTACCAAGCCATATCAGACACAGACATCTCCACAGAGCCACAAAACATGTCTCAACTGACACAACAACCACAGGCTCTCTTGATCATATGCAAGCAAAGTCAGGCGTCTTTGAAGCCTGCCAATCTCTGGAAGGTGAGCCTGCATTAATGTGTGGATGTCCTGCGAGATGAAGCATGAATACTGCTGTGACTGGCAACGTCTGACCAAAGTGGGTTAAAGGAATTCTTGGAGGGGAAGGCGATTAGGGCTGCAGGAATATTTAAAAGCTAGCTAAATCAAAATGGTGGATTATCTTTTTGGGGAAATGAGCAGAGAAAGAAACAGAGTCTGAATCCAAGGCTAACAAAATCCATCAAGTGAAATCTGTTAGGATCATTAAGTGAGACAGATGGTTATATTACATAGTTTCTAAATAAACACATCTTTCTTCTTTTAAATTTTTTTGGGGTTTGGAATAGTGTCATTTAAGAAAATCTGTTTGCAAACAAGTGATAGCATGCAAAAAGTAAATTATCATAATGCAAGTCTAGGAGGGACTTTTTTTTTTTCTTCAAAATGACTATTGAAGAGGGATTCTGTAATGCAAAAAACAAAAATAAAAACTTTGGCTACACACTTGATTGCGTGTCTAAAAAAAATCAGTATAATGGTTCTCCTTCCATTCCAAGTGCATACAAGCCATCCGAAGGCCAAAATGTGTAATAAGCTAATGTCAGACACAAAAAAATATTCTTAGATACATAAACATAAAAAAATCTAAAAAATACATATAATGTGGAGCTTTTTTTCAGCCCGCTTACAAGCTAACGTTTTTTCCATCTGTGCACAAGTTAACTCAAATGTCAATTTCCTGTCAAACTGAAAATGCTCGTCTGCAAAGATATTGGATTTTACAATGCAATGGAGCCAGTGAGGATAGAAAGTCATTAGCCAGTAATTTGCTGATAAACAAACTTGAGTATATTGATGTGATTGCAAAAGCATTTATAGGGACTTGTTCTATGCCTCTTCCTGAGCTCAGATCAACTCAACTAAGATTGTATCTCTCTAAAATAACAATGCTTCAGTCCCCCTTAACAATCTCCTTATATTGACAAAACATATTTAAATTACCCTAACAGAACTGCTACAGCAAGTATTAACCTCAGTTATTTGTGCTTATAGGATTATAAAAAATAAAATAGATGCACTGACAAAAGTAGGAGGATGATTCTAGATATCCAACTATCAACTCACCAGACTGTAAAGAACTCAAAAATTCTTTCTTTTTTCATCCAGTGAAAACATCTTGCTCACCAATCTTCAGTGTGGATGCTGTTACATAACGCAGTTAGCTATTTTCAGTACTGGTATGGTTTCAGAGGACATGAGGAGACATACCAGTGGTTCAATTGAGCTGTGGACAGAATAAGAGACCAAAACTTTCAGGAGATAACAGAGTAAAGCAAAAGATTTGTTTTACCAGTTAGAGATATTGATCAAAAAACTGAGTGGTGCGTTTCTGTAAGGCTCCTTGCAGGTGAGAGCCAGTTTCTAGCCTCTGAAAATACAAACCTGCTAAAAGTCCTCCAGAATCAGTCATGAATGTGAGTGAGTAGACATACACACACTCCTCTCTCTCAGACTTATTATTTCATGTTCCCCGCTTTCTCACTCTCATACAAAGAGTAATAACTTAATTAGTCACACGTGTTGCCAGAAACTGAGAAAACATTGCGGCAAGCTCAGGGCAAAATGAAAAAGCACGTGTGACACACAGTATATCCACGCCACAGTTTGAAATTCAGATTGAATAAACAGACGGTCCAAATATGTGCACCTTTTGGTAATTTGTTGAGGACTTTCTGCCTGAAGCTCTGTGAAAGATTAATAGCAGAATGTCAGCAAAACAAACCTCCTAACCGTCTCAGTTAGAGAGTTTTGATTTGATTATTATGATTTTGAGTGGGGCATTTGAGCTTTTGAAGGGTGCTTCATTTGTGTGGGAGGGCAGAAGTTTAATGAACTCTCAGATCTGTTGCTTTCAGGATATCAGAGATGTAAGAAGTAGCACCCTTACTTTGGCCTGAACCGTGTTCTTTCGTTACCCCTCTTTTGCCATCTGTTTGTTGTACCTTGGGAAGCTCGGGCCAGTCTCTCTTCATCTTCCTCACACGTGACCCCTGACATGCCCTTTGACCCATCTGGGGCTTTTCCCCATGGACCCTGAACACTTAGGCTCTGCTCTGTCACTTATCACCCACCAGGAAGCCCAGCTTGTCTGACATGGAACAGCTTGGCCCAGTCCGCTTGTTCCTCTTCCAGGGGAAAACTAAAAACCAAGAAGTGGTTGGAAAAGAAGACATTAAAGGCTTCAATTTGTGTGAGATTTATCTGTCAGCACATTGGGATACATCACCTTGCTTCTTTTATATTTCTCTAATCATTAAAAGAATAGACAAAGATCACATGTAATTTGTGATCATTGCTTTGTGCTTCACAGTCATTTTCTTTGCAAAACGAGACAAAATTGGATGCAAAAACTAGAACGTGTGATCTTCTAGTTAACAGATTGAATTGGACAGACAATACATTGTTTAATTAGTTTCAGCAGTAAAAGACACTGCAGTATGCTGTATTAAGAAAATGTCATCTCAAAAGCCAGACTTCTGTTTATTTAATAATTCTTTTGTTAAATTTTTAGACATTTTTCTTCAGGCTTTTTGAATGCACACCCTATGGGATTTAAGAGGGAAGGTAGCAGCCAGGTGCTGCTAATCAAATACACCGGATTAGTGGAACACTGGCAGAGTGACCACCTCTATAAAATGATTTATTATGGCTTGCTGGTCTGGAGCATGCAGGTGTGTGTTAACAGAGTGTCAAGGAGCAGAAACACAAGAACCAATCTAGGAAGGGTTTTCTTTTCAAACAGATTTGATGTCAATAACTCTTTAGAGAAAAACATTGTGCAAAAGTTGAAGACATTCCAGATGCAAATCTTCCATGGAGAAGTTTTGCATCTGAAAATTCACCAGCATTAAGACCATAAAATTCCCAGAGAAAGGGCAATAAACCCAAAAGCCCCATCCCAGATGTTACGACCTCGGCTAGAATCCTAAATATTGAAATACATAAGAAAAAGATGGAACAAGTATGGCTGTATGGTAGAGTTGACAGGAAGAAAACCTCTTTTAAATAGACTATGGCAATACAAGTTTTTGAAAAATGTGTATCTGTGTGAACTCTGAGACTTCTGGAATAAAGAAAAGGGGACAAAACAGGAGATGTTTGGTAATAAGAGAAAAATTCTATAAAAACCAAACTCAGCATATCAGCACAAAGACATCATGCCGATTATCAAACATGGTGGTGGAAATTTGGGGGTGTTTTGCAGTCACAAGACGGTGGCACTTTGTATACCAAAGCATTTATGAGTTTATCCAACATCTACAGAAAAATGGTTATGCAACAAAGCAATGATCCCAAAGACACAGCAGAAAACCTTAATTATAAATGTTAAGGCGGTGCCTTAAGAGTCCTCTACAGAAATGAATATCTGCAGGACTCACTGAACAGAGCCAATGAAGAATAGGTCAAAATTCCTTCACAATGATGTAAGAAACTAATAAAGTTGGAGAGCATACACTTTTAAATGTGTGCTGCTTAAGGTGATTCTGTAAGTAATTGCAGGCTTTACTTAGTTAGATCATTACTATTTGTGGCATTTATCAATGAGTTCCTTTAGACTTGGCATCTTTTGCTCATATAATCAGCGGTATTTTGTTATCAATTATAAGAAACAACAAAAACCAATTGCCTTTCACAGCAAGCTGTCAGAGTTTCAACCCTTTTGGTGTAAACGCCCCTGAAAGTGGGTTCAACCTTTCTGTGAGAGTCAAAGCACAAACTTTTATCTCTGTCATACTAGATTGATTTGACTCGTGTCTAGCTCTACTATCACATTCCCTCTGTTTCTGCCCAGATGAAGAGGAATGTCTCCTTATGTCAAACAATCCTGAGTGAAATCTCCAGTTGCCTTCAATAGTATCTCAAGAGAATAATGTGCTCCAATGTTCTGCCTCAAATTCTTGCTCCAATTGCTTAAACAAGTGGATCACATTGTTTTGAGAACATGTGGGGTACCAACACCAGAAGGCTGATGTTCAACTTTATTAGACGGGTAACCAAGTTCAAAGGTCAACAGAGCTCCACATCAGAAAGCAGTTGAACTGAGTACATGGTCAAGAGGACAAGCATACAGATGAAGACAGAGGAGCACCACTTTGAAAATTTGGTTGATTATGAGGAATGATCTGCCCCACGAACAAGACGTGTCTGCCAAGTGGATTGTTGCGGTGATTCATCTTTTTCAAAAAAACCAGTGCATGAAGAAACATTTCCATTAGTTTCAATTACAACCAGAGCAAAATTCCTGCCAAAATGGCAAAATGTGAAACCAGTTGGTCTGGTTGTTTGTGTTTATTTCAAATATGTTTTTTCTTAAAATTTAATTATTTACAATATGTGATATTCAAACTAAGTAGTGCCGGGATTTTAATACATTAAAATTTTTCAGCCAAAACTTTTATATTCACGTATTTCCAATAAGCTTGTAAATCTGAAGCACAAGCCACATCCGCAAACAACAGCGGTGGATGATAAAGACACTTCTCTTGGCACACTAGGGATTAATTTTTGCTTAAAAAAAAACAATCCAATGGGCCGCTGACAGTAAAAAAGATTTGGTCTATCACCAAAGATATTGAAGCTTAAAATAGCATCTCAATGAAAAACATGTTGCAGAAAACACAGATGTCTGCAAAGCTAATGTTGGCCTTGCTTTCAAAGAAGTTACATGAAAGGATATAATACCACTTTGCACCAATCTAATGGTTGAATAATCTAAATAACATTAAGAACAATACATATCTTTGTTGTTGAGTTCGTGTGTTTACTTATTCAATAATTTAGCAGCAAAAATCATTTTTGAATTATGCTTGTTTTGTTTATATGTAGTTTTTGATTAAATTGCAAAAATAAAAAAAGAGCTAAAAAGCACATACACATTGCCTGTGCTGCGTTACCTTGAGCCAGATGTGGGGTCAACGTACTGAGACGATGATGAAAAGTGGAAGACATCTGTCTTCACGGTGTAATAATACTGTTTCCTTCTTTCATGAAGCATAAGTGGCATATTTTTGTTTGACAGTTCATCACAGTATTCACTTTCAGACTTGAAGCCTTTCCTATCCAGGTGGAGGACTGTCTCCAGTGGAAGAGAAAGGGTCGATAATTCTTTAGGGCAATAGATAATGTCAAAGCAGCAACACAAATGGAGACAGAGAGAGAACAGCGGGTAACGAGGGACGATGGGGGCAAAAATGTTTTCTTGCCAGAGAAGATAATATGTGAGACGAGCAGAACCTCCATCCCCTGCCAAGGTAACGCTGGAGTTGTATTCAGTACAAGCAGAGTATGTCATGCACCTTTAAAGGACAGATTGCAAATAGAAATCATGTGGGCCGTGACAAGAGAGCCATGTGACAAGTGTAAAAGCCTTTAATATGACTGTATGACTTCTATTATAATCATATTACAAAATGAGGTAAACACAAGTCATCAGATATTATATTTCCGGACAGGTGCACGACTGGGAGGGTTCGGGGTTATGGTAAGAAAGTTCTCCATTAAACTAAAACTGTAAAGGCTGCAAGCTCTGAGATATGAGGTGTAAAGGGCACCAGGGTGACCTGGTGCGGAGAGAGGAGTGGCACAAAAGAGGCAAGGACAGGGCAAGAGAGGCATCAAGAGGGAGGCATGGAGGCAGAGGGCAGCCTACTCCCAAAACTACTTCAAACACATTTCAACATCCACAAGGAGACAGCACAAAACTCACCCCAAACATTCTGGACTGAAATGCAACGACGCAAACGAGATAAAAGGGGCAGTTGTTTGAGTGGGTCGGAATCAACTGGTGAGCTCAACACAGATGGAAAGCAATAAAGATGTGGTGCTTTATAAAAGATACAGTGATCCAAGCGTCTAATACAAAGTGTTTAAAGAGTCAAATAAGAGATCACGCAGAGCCTGTATCCATAATTCATCTAATAAAAGCCCCCATAGACAGGTTTCTCTTTTTAGCCTCATCTGCAGCAGAGTGTTTACGCACAAACATCTGCTTATGCAGCAAAAAGTGCACATAACTAACCTTCTAGCAATGCCAGCTGCTATACAGCACTTATGTTCATTAACACAGTGAAACTGTAAACTGTTTGCCATGGAGTCCTTAAATTAATAGGTTTTAAATCCCCTCAGTGACCTCATAAATTATACACACATGGCAAAGACAAAAGACACAGACAGAGCGTTAAACACAGCAACAAATAGAGAAAACAGACACAGAGAGACATGAAAGGTTTGATTTCCTGTTTTGTTTTTTTTTTCCTGGCATGTAGATAACTTAATGAAAACTCCACACAGATATGCTTCTGGGATTCAAGCATAGCGTTGAGAAAAAAAATATGCCCCTTAAACCCAATAAGTGGTTTTGCCACTTATATCTGCAGTAATTCAGCCACATTTGAGCCAATCAAAAGTGGAGTTGTCGAGTTGTCTTTGAATAAATGTTCTGCACCATCGTCCATGTTCTGACATTACATTACCGCCTTTATGTTTGACTGAGTTTTCTCTGTTGTTTTTATAACCAGTCACTCGTTAGCAGTGGTTTTACCCAAGTAAGTTTCTAATTTAACCCATTTTAACAATGTGTCTGTCTCATTGAACACTGAACATAACTGAAGCAAGTAAACAATGCAGTGTTTTAGATGTTGCCCAGGGTTCTTTAGAGATCTGGTAGATGAATCTCCCATGCAACCTTGGAGTAATTTTGGTGGACTAGTCACTCCCGTGATGATTCAGGTTTGTTCCATGTTTTCTCCGCTTTGGGATAATGGCTTTCACTGTGATTCACTTTAGTCCCAAAGCTATAAAAATACCTTTTTAACACTTTCTAGACTGATATCTGCAGGTTAAATGTATGAGTCTATATGGAGGTAAAAAACATATTGAGGTAACAAAAAAAAGGGACTTGAAGAGGTGCAGGTCTTTTGTGTTTTTGCAGATTTTTTAGAAAAATAATCCACATGTTATCTCCACATTATGGAGACCTGATTTGTCTTTGGCCCATAATATGACGATGAGATCTAGCTTAAAACAAATGTGAGGGTTAATCAGAAATAAATGCTCACTGCAGCCAGGGTAACAAGCTTGTGTGTGTATATACCATTATGTGTCTTTAGATAAACATGTTTTTTCAGGCTCTACTGGAGCTGGCAGAGCTGGAACTAATGACACTTCTAGTCACAGTGATAGGCATCAGAGAGCGACTGCATGCCAAACACACTCTGCACACTTTACTGCAACATGCCAGCCCACATTGAGGTAGCAATTTGGGATTTCCTCAGAAAAGTACAGTGCAAAGCAATCTATAAATCAGCATCCTGTCCAGGTCAAGAAGGCCATGAATAACTCAGCAAGAATATGCTGAACAGATTTGAATAGTTTTGTTTTACTTATACCATATTCTGCAAAAAGATTAAAAAAATAAATAAATAATAAGAAGGAGCCTCCACTCGCTCTTTTAACCTCAGCATAATTGTAGGCTCATATATTTCTTCTGCACACATACATCTAATCAAAGCCAAATATGTAGTTAGATTTAGATAGGTCAGAAAAATGTGGGCACTGTGGTCTGTGGAAGCAAGACTTAATCTGGAGATTATTTTGTAGATTTTTACAGATATTTTTTTACAGACACAGCAGGCTTTAACCAGAATTTGTTTTAAATTCTTTGTTTCCATATTTGTGGGGGGTAAAGGTTATGGTAAATCCTAAAATGTTAGCCAACTTCTCTTTTCTCTTTTCACATAAAAACAATCTATAAAATTCAATGACATCATATTGCATAAAATGTTTGGTACCCTTTAACTTTCTTATTTTTTTCACCATTTAGCTTTAGGACCACATTTTCCAACTCATTTAGCTTTTATAACGTAACAGCCAACAAAGACTTAGTTTTGCATAAAATATAAACTTGGAGGCATGCTCACCCAAGTTTTCATAATTTAGGACTCCAGAGGTATTTAAACTACCAATATTTCCCCTCAATTTTGATGCCAGAAATAATCTAGATCCTAACATTCATTTAGTTGGAATTATAAGAAATCATAAGGGTTTTTTATTATAGAATCCAGTAATTTGCTTAAATAATTGACTCCACTATGCTGTTTTTTTTTTTTTTTGTTTAGCAAAGCTATATGTAAATTTTCAAAAATAGTGATAAATGCATGGCTGGCAGAGATGACTGAACACGTCCCCTGCTGGCCGAGTTAGCATTGTTGTTTCTGACACCACTTGTTGCTGAGACCAAGGTTAGCGGACATAAATTAGGCACTGGAGGGCATTTTTTTGTTGTTAGAAAAAATGTTTTGTCAAACCACAAACTTCTGTTTTAAAGAATCTGTATTTGGTATAGAGTAATTCAGTACTGTGTTTTTAGAAATAAAGTAAATCTATAGTGTAAAAAGAGGTGTTTTATTAAATTAGCTCATTTTAGGTGCAATGCAGTTCAGATTCTTAATATAGCTCTTAATCATTGCATGCTAAAAACAGCGTTTAAATAGTTTCTTGTGCATTTTCCAAAACAGGACAAAGATCTAACACAAAGCAACTTCGGCTTCATCAGCCTTGGTGTTACACAGCATTTTCTCACAGTGCTTCCAAGTTGTTTGTGCCTTCTCTGTCTGTCTATGATGGTTAAAGTTTTCCACTAAGACTTAAAAATGTGGCAACAAACATTATCGTAAAAGGACAGGGACTTCTTCAACACTAGTTAAGACACAGCCAACTACAGCTGTAGCGTGCTAAGCAAAACGCTGGCTAAAGGACTTTACACTGCTCCAAGCAGCAACTTTCAAAGTTATTAAAAGTTTCTCCAAAATATCCAAAGCAAGATGGCTTGAGGGTTATTACATGTAGGGGGGAAATGACGCTTTGCGAGGCATCTCTCCCCACAGAGAAACCAAGCATTTAGATTCACATCACACGCAGGCGATGGTTGGCCACACACAGACTGAGTCCACATTCCACCTAACCAGAACAATTATTCCCATTATGGGGACATTTAGGTTTATTTTTGACAAGTTGTGCAATCACAAACACAGAGCAGAATCAGCAACAATGGCAGTGACATTTAGCTAACTGACAAGATATCCACTTTAGACATTTGCCCTCCAAATCCTCCGCTGCCCTTCTCGGTGTAACATAAGCGGCTCTGCACTTGCTCAGATGAGTAGTTCAGACAAGAATAGCTTGTGTGTGTGAGTGTTTGTGTGATCACACGAATTGTCACGCATCTCTAAAGCTAGAGCAACATTTAAATCATTTGCAGAAAAGGACAATTATAATAAAAAATATCTGTGTCTAGACTATCTGATTTTATGGTGCTGTCTGAACCTAAAGTGCAGGTTATCTAACCTACTGAATAAATAATCAAAAAGGAGAGAAACATAAAAATAAATTAGATCATTTCCATCCTATTTCTTGGAACACAGATAGTACTTCTAACAAGGAAGAGGCTTGAGACTTGTGTTGCACTTTAAAGGACAGGATCATGGGAATGCAAGTAACTCTAGCACAGTTAACCTGACACCATGATATTTGGTCCAGCGGGACAACAACGGGCCAAAGCATTCCATGCTCGTCCAAACATGGTCTTCACTCCTTCAGCACAAGGCTCTCCACAGCTTCATAGTTTCCAAAACTGACCTATGTCCCACAGCCAAAGTTTACTCCTATGTGGTCTTTTCTGCAGTTCAGTTTTTTTTCTCGTGGTTTGTCTTCTTAACAGATTGGGGGCATCGCCTTTCCAGGAGCAGCCAATCAGTCAGGAAGCAAAACCCCCAATAGCTCTGATAAGAGCATGACAGATGCAAAACACCAGGGCCAGGATTCACTTCACAAGAGGTATAAATAACGGACAGATCCGAGACAAATTACTCCAACGCTGCTCTGAGAAGATGGAGCTGTCAACGTCCAGTTCTGGGTTGCTTTAACCTGTGTTTTACTGACTGTTAAACTTAAAAGGTTAACATAATTGAACTAACATGCCAAAAGAAAAAAAATTGAAAATACTTTAGGAAAATTGCTCCTGAGAGACGCAAGGAAACTGTCTAACAAGTGAATGGCTTCAAAGTCAAAAAACCTGATAATTTGTTTGAACAGTGAACGAACTGTGCATATGTACCAAACCGCTGGATAACTTTGTTCTTTTACAAGGTTGTATCCTTATTTTTACCAGTAAACCAACTTTTCCAACACATGTACTTGAACTATGATGTTCGACTTTCTTTGTGGTTGCAGTTGAGTATTTTTGAGATATAAAAATGCTTAAATCTCTCATAAACATATTTCAGTTATAAGTATTTAGGTGGAAGTTGACTAAGATATGAAAGATTATGATCTCTTATCAAACAAATTAACTCTATGTAAAGTTTTCAATCAACCTGTTCTGTTGATGTTCTGGTTCTAATGTTTTCCAAGCACCAGTTCAAAAACTGTGACTCTGACAACAATGAACAGCTTTTTGCTTAGTCACTACTTAGGAACCACTTTCATCAGGAGCTACAGGAAGGCTTATGGCGGCCTTTGACCAATTAAAATGTTATGAGTGTCATCTCACTGTCTTTCTACGTTTTAAGATAGTAATTCCCTGTTTTACAGCTAACCAAAGTATGTAAATCACAATCAGCTAAAATATAAACCACCAGCTCAAAGCTTCACAAAAAATGAAAAATTGACTCCAAAACTCTGATTTCTGCACCTCCGTTCTGCTCTCGACTTCAGGGGTGTCCAAAGTCAGTCCTCAAGGGTCAGTGTCCTGCAGGTTTCACTTCTCTCCTGGTGTTTGACGACCTTGGCATGTCAAAGTTCTGTAAAGACCTGCTAAAGAAGCCGTCATTTTATTCAAGTTTATGCAGACGGAGAACTAAGACATGCAGGATATCAATCCTTGAAGACTGACTTCGGACAGTACTTCATACCACATGTTCAGTGTCCGAAGCCTATCCTCTTCCTTTTTCAATTAGACGGCTTACAGACCAGACAGACAAATATAGCTTCATTATGTAAGAACTTTAATTAAAACTTAAATTAGCTTCTTTTTAAAGCCCACTTATGAAAGGTTGCATGCCTTAGAAATGAAGCAGGCTCTGTATGACAAGTCGTTTTGCAACACTAGTCATGGAAAATGGTTTAACTCATTTATCTGAGCTCTTAGGAGGCACACACAGCATTCTGTCTTTTAAACGTAGAGAGGTACAATACATACCTATTTAGTTTGGACACTTATCTCTCTAACATAAATATTGTACTGTAGTCAGCATTAAAGGGTGTCTAGGATTCACAATATTCCTAGAGGTTCCTGCAATTTTGGTTAGGAAGGATTCACCAGATTCTCGGCAGCAAAAACTACCTTTCATAAGAGTCTTCAGCAATATTTTAAATTTATGAAAGAATTACCTAATAAAATGTGAAAATGAATCTGGTTTTTATAAATTAGTGGTGGCCTAACTTTTCAGCTTTCGATCCACAAAATCTCAACGACAATAGGAGACTCTATTATTGGTTTAATATTACTAAAACGGCCTTAAAGAGGAGAATAATAAAAATACATCTGCGACTATCTTGTTTTTTCTTTTTTCTATGATAAAACTTAGTTCATAAATATCCTTTATCATTATAATTTATGGTGAACTGTTAAAGAAAATCTCAAGATCCCACACTTGTTCATTTGCAACCTGATTTAAATTAATGCAGTGTTCAGTATTTCTGCCATTCTCTCTTAGTTTTTTTGTATCATAAAAATCAGCAACAAAGAGAGAAAAAAAGTCAAAGAAGCGGTGAAGGATGGTTTTTCCTAAATTTGGCATCGGATAACAATAAGCAGCATGACTCCTAAGAGTCAGGACAGGGCTCGGCTTACACTCAGCTGTGAAGTATATTTGTCTTCTTCGGTTTGGCTAGTGAGCCTCTCATTAATAGCAGTCTCATAATACCACTTATAGATGTGAGTAAACATTGGATAAATCAGATTTGTGGAGTGATGTGCTGGCGTGCTGAAGCAAAAAATGTTTCAGGACAAGAAAACAGCTAAAACCCAAAGTGGAAAAAGAGATCTTGGCCCACAAACTCCATGTACTGATGGATCCTTGAAGCGCATGTGTTTCCTTCTCACTGTAACAAACTCACAGCAGGAGGCAGGACTGCTTTAGTGCTGATGTGTAATATACTCCTCCAGCTCCTTCCTTTTACGCTGTCTTTATCTGAGACTGCTCCATCCATCCTGTGCAGCTGTCAGGATCACAACCTCACCAGGTGCTTTCATTTCACACCTCTAACTGCCTATCAACACTTCTATCTATACAGCCATGTGCTTCAGATATTCATCTACCTATTACATGCTCTGTCTCTCAGTCAAGGTGATGATCCTCCTGCTCATCTCCAGACCTCTGGAACTAATGGTCGACTCTGACGTTACACCACCTGTACATCATACATGAGCTCAGTGTGTGACAATGGCACAACAGGCTAAGAACCAATCCAAAGCCTAAATTTATCACTGCTGTGATCCCCATAAAGCAAGTGGCTTCATTGAAAACTATCAGAGGAATTTGAAGATGGCTACTTAGCGTGCTCAAAGGCTAACATGCATGCCTGTGAGGACACATGTGAGCTATATGGGGGAGTAAGAGAGATCATGAGCAGATTTCTGGAAACACAATCCTATAAGGAGTGAGGATCACAATGAGGGTCATGGATGAAATAAGTGGTTTAAGGCTTATGTGGTTCATTGAAGGAGTAAGTGAACATAAAACAAGTCATTCAAAACTTAAACACTATGCTAGACTCAACAGCACATCTGCTCCTAAAATACAATTGTCGAGCAAATAGCATCTCTCTGCGCTGATCCACAGTAAAAGTATGAAACTTCAATGATTGTCCGCCCATATTTATCTAAGTTACATCCAGGATGTCACATTCTCAAAGGTCAAAGCTTTATGCATTGTGCAGATGGGGTGAAACAAAACACAGTCGGCTAAACTGTAAAAATACACATTGTTGATTTTTTATAAGAACTTTATGATTATGGGACGTTCCAACAGATTTTATGCAAAGATTAATAAAGAAAATCAAAATAGATTAACTATCCAATGAAAATCTGACGAAAAAGAAGACGATAAGAGTATCCGAATCATTAAAGTAAAGTGTGAGTAGGCCTGTCACAATAACAAATTTTGTTAGATAAAAGTGTGAGGACAGATCAGCTGATGGTTAACAGTTTGTACATTTCTCTGAGACATTTACTCTCTCCATTCCATCCATCCATCCATTCAGTTTCTGATGCAGAAATTGTTTTAAACATGTGTTGCAACTTTGTCAGAATAAAAAAACAAGTAACTGATGGAAAATGAAAAGCATGAAACAGTAAAGTTAACAGACTGAAGATAACATAAAAAAATACTTGATTAATCTAAAAACAGCCCCAGCTTTCCGGGCTCAATCACACCTCCACACTGGTACAGGTCTCTAACCGACAAAATCTTGACTTAATCAGCATACCAGAGCAGCAATCAAATAATAACCGAGATCAAGTCGATTGAAAGGGACAGAAGAAATTTAGGCTTAAGCCTGCTCAGCCTAAATCAAACACATTTCGAAAAAAATGTTTTGGCTAATCTAAAGGGATCCAGTCTGAGATCAATTCAACCACCAATGTGGAGACTCACATACTGGTAAATGAAAAAGGATTGGGGCTTTGTGGAGCAGTTAAAGCATGAAGAATCTATTAAGGGATTAAGTCATTATAGCGGATGATTAAAGTGTGAAACTTTTTGTGTGTTTGTGTTGTTGCAGAAATGTCAGCCCATCAATCAAACCATAATTCAAAACCAGAGAGCTATGCACATGGTAACTTTTTTCATCTCCTTTGGAGTTTTACGCAAGTTGAACATGACATAACGGCATAACTGCAACTTCATTTTCACTAAGGCTGGAGAACGATCAGTCGACAACAGCTCGCTGAAATTTTATGTAAGCTATGACGTCTTCATTATGTTCTATCACTCGATCTCTGGGAAATCTTTTACATGAACACTGCAATGAAACTGCAATTTATGTGGTGAGGAGCAAACATGACGGCAAACGCTACGCAGTAGTTATTGTATCTTGCAAAACTATTCTTCTTAGCTATTTTTACATTTTGTTACATTACAACCACAACTGTCTATGTATTTTGATGGTATTTCATGTCACAAAATGATAAAAAATAAGTGCATAACTGATAAGATGAGTAAGAATATAAGCAGCTGCAACAGACTGGCGACCTGTCCAGGGTGACCCCACCTCTCGCCCGGAACGTTGGCTGGAAAGGCACCAGCACCTCCTGACCCCACAAGGGACAAGGGTGTAAGAAAATGAATGGATGGATGGATGAATATAAGCAGAAATCATGCATGTATTTCACCCCCTTAAGCCCAGAACCATCTTTGTGGCAACATTAGCTGCTAATTTGGAGGTATGTCTGTAGTAGCTCGGTAAATGTCACTTTATGGCTTCTCTCTATTTTTTTTAATTTTATTTTGCAATTTAGTTTAACCCCAGTCTGATTGGATGGAGAGCATCTATGAAAATGAATTTTCAAGTCTAGTTATAGATTTGCATTGTTTTCAGGTTTGGGTTTTAACCTGAATTAAAAATTAGCATGTTTTAGTGTACACTGTCCCATTGTAGCTCTGGNCTCTGGACGTGTCTCAAGTTTTTTTCAGTCTCTGATGGTTTCCTTCCAGGACTGTCCCGTTTTTATTCAAAGAAAAAAATATTTCCCCCTAAAAATGCAGCCATCATGTGGCTCCTGATGGAAAATGACAGCATTTGAGGTTATTTAGGAGCACCATACAAAAAAGGGTTTCAACATATATGTCGTATCGAAAAAGCCATAAAATACTCTTTTATGATTATGCACTACTTTGGGATAGTCCAAATGTCATGAATTACTAGTTTGTATTTTTAACCAAATTTCAAAAAGTTCTGGCCTATAAAAACTTTGGCAGAACATTGCATTTTCAAAAATCTTAATGGGTCGCAGCACTAACACAGGCTCCACTTGAAACTGTAGGCTACATGTAAAGAGTGATGGTCTTTCATTCAGACATTCAAATATCTTTCATTCTTTAGTAGAGGAGGCACTGCTGTTCATTATGACAGCCAGATGCAGCTTCTTTTGCTGAAGGCGTAAGTTACTGACGCTTCCCTGGAGCGCTGTGAACCGTGAGCAGCACACCACCAACGGCAAAGGTAGCGTCATACCATGCACACATGGGCTGCATGTGCAGAATGCATCTAATTGGAGACAGCGGCATCCCAGAGTACCTTAACTTTGCTCCCATAGATCTGTTTCTGTACGTGTGAATGCAAAGCAAGATTTTATTCACACTGAAATCTTTTTGTCACTTTGAAGAAGAGCGCTGTTTAGCCTGTCAGTCATATGCTCCTAAAGGTTGACCACAAACTCCATACCACATCGAACAAATGTGACAGAACGGTATACAAGACAAAAGAGCCAAATACCACAGACAATAACAAACAGCAGGAGAGAGGGGCTGGTGAAGCTCTCCAATGTATGAGGCCGGATTGTTTTATCCACACATCAATCATGTATGATGGCTCAACCATGTGAAGAGCTGAGGGATGAAAAACAAGACAAATAGACGAGGAGGAGAGGACAGACAATAGTTGCATTCTGTGAATGCTGGTGTTCACTGCACATGTTTAAACCCAAAGATCATCCTCAGGGGGTTTTAGATTGGACGGCAAATTTCACCACATGACTACACTATCATTTACATATTCTTTTGTGCACATATTGTTTGCCTATAGTGCTGCGATAAAATGTTTAAAGGTTTCATCCATTTACGTTTCAACTCATTTACATTCAGATTTTTGTAGCTTCTATGAATAAGTCTGAGATGCTTTTGTTGTCATTTAAAACCAGTTCAGTAAATTTACAAAAGTCTGCCAAATAATTGGAAGTATTTCTTTTCCTCTTCCTCTTCTTCTTCTTCTTCTGCATTAATATTTTGCAGGCAGTTCCTGTTTAATTCTGGCCTTGCTGTCACTTATGCAGATGTGCCAAAGAGAAGAAAAAACTCTGTGCCATCATTTACTTTTTTTTGCAAATGATCAGGTTGGTTTAGTTTGCTGTTTTCCTTAATAAATAAAATCATTATTTAAACATGACTTTTTATTTGCTGTGGTTACTTTTGTCCCAGGCTACATATTTGTATTTTTTATGGCATTTAAGTGTCATACAAAATGAACACGGGAAAATCTGAAAGGGGGGAAATTATGTTTCACGGCACTTCAGACCCACCCCTTTTTAAAAAATGTTTCTTCATCGAGACATGTTTTAAAAAGTTAAATAGTCTCTTTACTATCAGTGTCAGAGGACATCAGCATCTGTGCTTTAAGCTGTTTTAGTAGGCTTACGTGTGAGTGTTTGTTCTCACATGTGGGATACAAAGGAATGATAACTGACAGTTGGCAAACCTGTAAACGGTCCGACATATTGAAAGACTGACAGGTAGACATACAGACAATGCCAGATGCATTACAGCCATGTCATCTGATCTGTTTTCTGTGAAAAGGGCCAGGTGAGCCGTGGGGAACCCATAACACTGACTACCAGCCCCTAAGAACCTCCCCTGGTTTTTAACGCCTATTCTCCTCTGTTCCTGAAGCTTGTATACCTGACAATGCTCATTGCTCAGCTGGTAATTGGAATCAGCTTCACATAATTGCCACCAGATCCAGCACATAAAGATCTAATTTATCTTCTAACATATGAGCAAATCGTAGCAAAGTTGAGGAATTTGACCCACGGAAAAGCACATAATCGGTTTCAAATTTTTCCTGGGTGAAGATTACTCATCTTTGCTGTTTGCTATTTGTGTATCCATCCATCCTTTGTTTATACCTGTTTCTCTTTCCAGGGAGCTGGTGCCTGTCTCCAGCGGTTAGTGGGGAAGTACACAATGGACAGTCCATCAAAGGGCAACACAGAGACAAACGGGTCAAACAATTGTGTATGCACATACTAACTACCAAAACAACAATAGCCTCCATACCAAAGTCAGCCTGTTATCTCTGAAAGGGGTTTTCAATGAAATCATTCGTGACATGAGTAAAACTTTTTGCTCTTTTTAACATGGGTGTTTGTTAAGATGTTTGCAACACACAACAGACTATTTGGATTACTTTTAGACTGAGTAATTTGGTTTTAGAAGAGAAACATTTCCTGTTAAGTGTTCAAAAATAAGAGCAACAACTTGAAAAACAAGGTATTAAACACAAGCAATCAACCAAATGTCAGCAAAAGAAATCATCCTACTAACATTTTATGGACCAACCCGAAAGGTTTGGGAAGCAAATGGCAGATTTTAGTCAAATCTAGATGTGCCTGTTGACAAATGTGTGTGTCACAGATATGTAGTTATTCTTTTAGCGTCTGTCCAGAGGGACACGTTTTTCACAGAGGAGGTAAATCAGATCACAATCAGGTAAATATGGTCACAGCAAATGGGTGCTTAGCATAAGCACTCTGATAAGATTAATTTGCCTTCATTAGAGAATATTTTAATCGCTCAACTCGTGCTCTTATTATTGTTACTAAGCAACATTACAGGGCCTGCATTATGCCTACATAAGACGAACTTACTGTACATTCTCCTTTTCTATTTAAAGTGTAATAATAAGTGACTAATAGCTCAAGAAAAGTACGTCTAAAAACTGGCTACTACCTCAATAATCAGTAAAATACTGCAGTGCCGTTCACATGTATGAATAAAAGTATAAACGTTTTTGCCATTTTCATGCCAAATACCTGAAACTAAGTCAGACTGGAACAAGAGCATCTGAAACTGAATTTTCAAGGCTTCCTGCAAATTTTCACTAGGATTTAGGTCTGGACTTTCACTACATCATTCTAACACACGAGTATGAATTGATCTAAACCATTGTAACATGTTGGAAGCTGAACCTCCACCCCAGCCTTACGTCTTAGCGGAGATTTTTAGTTGTAAAACATGTTAAAACCATCTAGAATTTTTTCTTCTGAATTACAATCATGCACTACCTTATCGTGTTGGTCAACCCCACAGAAAGATGACAGAAGGTTTAAGCTGTAAATTGACAAAATCTTTCAAATTTTGTCAATTTAGGAGTGCTTCAGCTACGCTACAGCTTTCCAGGCTTGTGCACAGTGCTGTTGAGAAACAATTTGTGGGATGAGAGATTCCACAGAGAAAGATTTATTTCAGCATTTGTCACACATTTATTTGTCAGAATGTTTAAATATTTAAAGCCATGTCACATATTTTTGGCTCCTGCTTGCCTGACCCCTCCTTTTCTCATGTCTTGTGGCGTGCTGCTGCTGATGACCTTTCGATACCTGAGGGACTGGATAAGTGTGGGCGGATGGACGGCTGGTTAGGCTTGGGGCTGGGAAAGACAGGGCGTTACACACACTGCTGAACGCAAAAAAAAAAAAAAAAAAAATGTTTTAGAGCTTGAAGCTTACAGAAGGAGAGATTAGGGGGCTCCGGTGTTTCTAAAAGGTCAGGAGGTGGTGAACTTATATGATAACCGGACCCCGCTGCTACAGGAGGGGGCCGACAGCAAACATCTCAAACTGAACGCGAGGGTGAGTTCAGTTAATTTGGGTTATTAGATCCCTGAAGTCTGGCTAGTATTATTAACAGAAGATAAGATCTCAGATGTGCAGCGTGTGATCTGCCTCACAGCCTGTCAGCAGCACAGACTATTTACAGGAATGGGTCTGGTTATGGGTCTGAAATAGACGTGTGCTGGCAACAACAGCTGTCTTTGTGTCATCAACCAAAACGCTGCTAAATTTATGCAACAATTATAGAAAGGGGAAAAATGTCCCCCATTTTCCCTCATCTTTCCTTCACATTTTGATCACGATGTGGAAATAATGTTGTTTTCCAGCAGAAACAGAGATTCATGCACAACCAAACTCCTTACGGCTTCCCTCTGTGGTTTTAAATTATGTCAAAAAGAATAATAAACACAGCTGCTCTGCACTGTTTTTCCTTTGCCATAATCTCATTAAACACCCAGACACACACATGTAAATTCAATGAAAAATCCTACATGTCCCAGAGGAGTGCTCCTCCTTTGAAATGTCACGTCTAGGACACGACCCGGGGGAAAACATGAAAGGTGATCGGTCAGTTTATGGAGGCCTGTATTAATAAACGGAGTCAAAGAGCAGCGGAGAGACAAAGGAAAGATGTAGCGTTACAAGTTGAATGCTGACCCCGCTTTAATGAAGTCCTGCTGAGAGGGGAACAAAAAGGACAGGGAAGATGGAGAAGAGGCAGCAAAGTGAGGTATGGGAGAGGAGAAAGGCCACACAGAGGGGGGAGAAAACGATCTGAGGAAGCTCCAAACATATGGATAATGTTTAGAAAATAGGGATAATGGATGGAGTGAGAGGTTGAGACACTGGGAGGGAGCTGGGGATTGACACTACGCAGGGAAGAGATGCTGGCAGCTAAGACAAGGGCACGAGATGAGACCTGGGACAAAGAGGGGAGAATGAAGTCTGAAGGAATGCCAGAGAGAGAGAAGAAGGGGTCACAACAGGAAGGCTTCCAGCTGCGCTCCCTTAGATCACATCTTATCTGGCTTGCTTGTTTGAGGTACACACAGGACTTCCACACCCTCCTCACCCATTGACCTCCTGTAGGCTCCCCTCTGCTCCTGCAAAATAATGCCCAAAAATATACAAGTACAGTAATGTGCAAATGTTTAAAATCAACTCAAATGTGTTTGTTATTGCCTTAGAACAGCCACACTTTCTTGTATATGTTTGTGGCCCCCATCAATAACCTCCATACCCATATCCATTTATAGTTATATAACATTAAACCCAGCAAAAGTATAATTCCCCAATTTTCCATGGGCTGAATGTCAAGTTTTCAGAAAATAGCTCTTTGGGAATCAGTGTATTATATCATCCCCTTTCTAAAACAACAACCTAAGTCTTTTTTTTTTTGTTATTGCCAAAAGTGATCCCCCCCCTAAATTATCTTTTGGCAACAAATGAAAGCCCAGCTGAAAAATCTTTGAAAAAGTCGCAGTTCAATTGTGCAGCTTGAGGCCCGGTTTATATGCAAAGCTCCTTTAGTAGCTAACTATTTAGACACGGGAACTACATTTCTTTGTTGGAGCAAATTACTCCAACGCAATTGTTTAGGGACTTTAATAAGGTTCAGGGAGGGATTCTGGTTAGAAAACAAGCAGGACCATCTGATTTAAGAAAGAAAATCCAATAAATTATGTGTTTCTGTGATGTTTAATGATGAATTTTATGTTTTGCAAAGTCAACTGTTTTTATATAAGTAGTATTAAATCAAACACATAATGTATAGAATGATGTATTGGACACGTCAAACACAATAACAATTTTATTGAGTTAAACTCCAGTAGGTTTCTAGTCATTAGTTACTGATATTTTATTCGACCTGACCAGTCTTCTTTATAGCAGCATGAGATCAACTGGGTTCAGTTAGCACAACTGTACCCTTAAATAGACTTAAGTCTTGTATATATGTACTTGGATGATGTGCAAGAATTAGCTTAAATGGTAGGCAAACATCACCAAGGATCTGGTTTGAAACATTTCACTGCATTCTAGATAATCATGCATAGACAAAATGTACAGAAAAAACTTGTTTTCATACCTTATAAACAGCCTTTCACTTTGAACATCCAAATTTTTTAATAACCAGTGTTTCAGCTTTTCTCTGTGTCGCATGGAGGAATCTTTAAATTGAGTGCAGAGAGAAACAAGGAGCCAAAGGCCCCGATACAGACATACCTTCATTGCGCTCATCATTGAACAAAATTAAAAATACTTAAATTATTAGAGAAAACCCAAATTTGTTAATCTATGTTAGAGTTTTGCAAGCTATCCCCATGAAAATAAGCAGTATTTTTCTTATTTATGACTGCAAAACCCCGGATAAAATCATATTGGTCACAAACATGCCGTTTCCAGATTATTTTTGATGACTGTCAGATTGTGTTAACATCTCTATTTGATCATTTCAACTAAAAAAATAAAAATTGCATCTTTGTGACTAGTTGCAAAGAGAGACTGGCTGCTTAGAAGCAAAATAAAGAGAAACTTGAAATGTCTGGAAACTGCTGTACAGCATTTGTTGGTAAATGGCCTGTATTTGTTTGGCACTTTATCAAGTCCAGAAGACTCCAAAGCGCTTCATGCTAGATCCAGTCATTCACCCATTCACGCACACATTCGCACAATAATGGCCTGGGGATTTTGTGTTGGGTGTGATACAAAATACATAAATATAAAACAAACCCAAACACTCAGATGTGTGCACAATAAAAGTCCTAGACAGGAAAGATAAGTATCCAGACTCTTGTGTTTCATTTCCTATTGTCTGTCTCTGGGATTCAGGACGAATCACATTGGGAAGCTGAGTTAAAGAGATTTATAGGATAACAAAGAAATATGACAATTTCTGCAAAAATCTTCCAGGAAAAATAATCCTAAATTTTCTGATTTGACTAGCCAAGAAAAAGAGGCACACAAATTAATAATACTGCTATGAAATACATCAAAATGAATGCCAAAAGACAAAGAAGACATGACAAAGCAATGGAAGGAGTGAAAGATCAATAAGTAACAACAGGACAGGATTTATAGATTAAAAACATACAGGATGTGTCCTTTGTAAGCATTGTGTAAGTGCTGCAGTTAATCCATTTGCCTTGTGAAGCCTGGTGTTGATCCCAGAGGGAGTCAGTCTCTTCTCTAAATCACACACAGAACAAATTTAAAAATGCAACCACATGCCAGAATTTCCACCTCTGACCTGATTCACGATCTGATTTCAGTCATACTTTCAAATTTGATTAGATGCAGGCTTCTGTAGTCAGTGACAGCTTCTACTACCATGACATATGATAAAATCAAACATTCAGCAAGTTTATAAATCAAAATAACAGAGGGGTTTTTCAACAACTTCTTTTGCTTTAAAACATTTCCAAACAAATGACTCATTCTTGTAACGAGGAAAAAGCAATATAGACTATTTTTCAGGCAGCTGACCAGCAGTCGCAGCAGGTGGGGGACTGGGTGGGTCTGGGCAGGATTTAGCTGTAGAAAAATGGTCACTCTCAAACTATCCATGACTAGCAGATGTGTGTTTTAGGTGCACTTCAGTTACTTATAACTGTGTGTACATATTTCTGTGGTGTAATCAGCTTTTATTTAGAATGTAAAAGGAATCATATGGGGCTTGTGGCTGAAATACGCTTGCAGTAATACCATATTTGCTTATTGTTGCAAGATGTGAAAGACAGACAAAAAAGTGAATGAGGAAAAAATGTTGGTTCCAGCTGTATATCTCACATTTATCTCCAATTTCATTCACTGGAATTGTGTTGCACGCATTAGTCCCTTTGACGCTCCCCTCCCGCCGCTCTCAACTCTCTCAACTCATCCGTGTCTTTGTCTTTGTTCCAAATCACACAATCAGAACCACATGGAAGTGAGACAACAATCCGAGTAAATAAACAAAGCAAGAAAAGAGCAGAGCTTTGTTCCAAGGGTGTATTAAGGAGCATTAACGGCAAGGACGAAGAGTGACAGCGTAATTAAAATGTGTGCATGCCTCTGGCTGTCTGCTTGAATCACTTGCACATGTCAGCTGACTGATGTATGCCAATACACAGTGATACAGTTGACAGTCTTTTGGATCAGAAATATGCAAACTGAAGCCTGAAAAAACATGCCTAACCATGAAATGACTAATGCTCCAACATGTTCCGATTTCATTCAAGCTGCAGCTATCAAACATGGATTGTATGTTGACTGTCCAAAAGACCAGATGTGTACAAAACATAGGGAAAGCAAAGAAGGGGAACAAAATTTGGATGCAAGCAAGAGAATGAATGAGAGGAAGAAGATGGTGGACTTGATAGGTTGTCCACATGTTCGGGAAAGATATTTCACGTGAAACCTGAGCTGACAGGACATCTGTGGTATACTCTCCTGGCTCTCAAGATGCACTCAGGACTCATTTTATTATGATCCCTGAGTGAAACGGCAAACATGCAGATAAGAAAGCCCTGAAGAGGACGCAGGGCTCTCAAATGGTCCGCAGAGATGGAGGAACACACAGAAACACACTCAATCGCTCTCCCGCACATGAAAGCTATGGCACATGTGCAAGGTGAGTCAACACGCGAGCCACAAAAAAGCAGACGCACACAAATGTTTGCTGAGAATGTACAAAACAGATGGGACGCTGATCAAAAAAAAAAAAAAAAGTTTCCAACATGTGCATTGTTCTGTGTTTCAGTAGAAGCTGCTGCCCCCATCTGTGCCTCCATCTGGCCTGTTACACAACGAGCAGCAGCGGGCGACAGCGGCAGCACTTTCACAAGTGCTTCACTTTAATGGTGGCAAGAAAGGAGCATGTGTCCAACAGCGTGCAGTCGTTAGTACTAACTCAGCAGAAATGATCACAGAGGAAACACATCAGAGTGCTGCAAACAAGTTGGTTAATAATACGAGCCATTTGGATCGAGACTGACAGTCACTCCAACCAAACAACAGCAAATGCAGTGCGACAGTAATTCTGGTGCCACATTATTAGGAGTTATTAGCTAGTCAAATTGCTGGTAAATGGCTGTCTTCTAATCACTGGAGAGAAACTTCAGAGATGCTGTCTCACACACGCTGATGTTGAGTTTAACTGCAGCTACTGTGGTTCAATGTTGAGCCAAAGATGTGTTACATATGGTTGGAGACATGCGAGCGGAACAGCTGCATGTCTCGGTTAAGCTGTCCTATTTGAGGTTTCCTTCTTGTACAGACTTGTGCATTTCCTTTTGACTGGAAAAGCAACAATTTGAAATTTGATTATTCTGTTACATTTTTTATTACATCCCAAATTTTTAATTGCTCAGTGGGTGAGAATTACGAGCTGATATTCCGCTTGGCAAAATCCGAACCTCAAAACTCCGGTCTTTCCTCCCACACTTGAATTCACAGCAAACACTTAATTTTACTACTCAGTAACATTTAAAAGCCTAGCAATCTGTGTATAAATGTGTGTGAGTTTGTGGTGTAAATCACTCTGAGTGGTCAGTGTGACCAGATAACTTCAGCCTATTTACAAAATGTGTCATGTGCATTTTACACCTATCCAATAATATTTGGCTGAGCTCTGCGTAGAAATACAGCCAGTGTTTCAAATACAAGCAAATCTGTTGTAAATCAATCGCAAAAATATTATCACTTTCCAAGGTGAATCAGAGATGTACTATTTTAGGTTCAACTTTCCCCCTCATTGTGTGTCAACCTTTCATTCTCCGTTTACAGTATGCGTGTGAGAAATAATCATCTTCACCCTCCTCCAACCTCATTCTCAGCTGAACTCTGGGTTAATGTATACAACCTGGGAACAAACTGAGCCTCTCTGGAAGCAGCAGCCACAAGGAAACCCAGATTCCAGATCCTGTGCAAAATATACACACTTCTGAAATCATAAATAAGTCAGTTATGATGAGAAATAGTGAGCTGAAAAAGCAAGAAACAGAATTAAGACTCAGGGGAGGGGGAAGAAAATTAAGGACAGATGGAAACATATGAGCTACGGTAGAAAGTAAAGAGAAAGCAGACCCAATTTGTGATACCTAAAATGCTCATGGAAATTAAATTGGTGATTTTAATTATTTTTATTACCAATGTCTTAGGTTTTTATTTATAGCTGTAATGTGAATATCATATATTATTAACAAATGTAAATTTGTTTTCTTTTAGGCTTTCTTCTTGTATAAATTATATTCATGATGTTCTCATGATGTTCAAGCATGTATGTGTGGATAACTCAAGAAGAAATGAGCGAGATGCTGCCATCCATCATTTGAAGAACAATGTTTTGTTGTCTGAAATAATGATTTACAATCACATAGATGTCATTCTTGTGCTTTTGATATATTTTACTCTCCTTTACCTTCAGAAGATATTTAAAATGGTACAAGTTTCCCTGAGAAATGGTTGCTAAAATATACTTAAAATGTCAGACTGATGACTTTCATGCAAATGTCAAATGTTTTGTTGAGGTTACGGCAATATGTCCTTTCGTGTCTATCTTGAAAAATAATGTTTTTACCAGTTTTATAGCTGATGCAAAGGGTTACAATTTAGAAAGCAGTCTTAGAGGAATACAATAATGAATATCTGCAATGAAGATCCTGTCTATTATGTGACAAATTAACTAGCCACAGGTGTTAAGTTGTTGAAAGCTGTCTAGCACTGCCTCTGCCTTGCTGAACTGCCCTAAAACATACATAGAGTAATAGGCACCATTGTTGCTGCGGGCATGTTCAAAGGTCTCAGGCCCAGTTTTATGATCCCAGTTCTCATTAAAATGGTGCTGGGAGAGTGATGAGTCCATCCAGGAGTTTTTACCCCACACAGAAACACAATCTGCACAAGGAGACCATCTGGATTGACTACACCTCCAACAATATTCCCTCGCTATGAAACAGAGAGATAAGTCTGCTTCGTTAATTTCTTCCTGCAAAAGATATAAGATAAACTACCTTTGACCTAATGCTACCTCCTTGCTACCTCTTGAGTTTATATCCAAAGATGCTATCTGCCCAAATAAATCCAGGTGTGCTCACAAAAGCCCCAACTTGCAGCTGGTTTTAACATTCCTGATCGAATAACGGCGTTTTGGAGGCCAAATAATATACTGGGAACTTATTTCTGATGATCCACACCCATAGTGGAAATCTTATTACGTTTAGTTAGAGTCTGCTAGCAAACTTCATATATTAAATATATTCAAGGAATAAGATTATTTTTCCTTTTTAAAACAGAAGCTGATAAGACTTTTTAAATTTTAGACTGAATGCAGACAGGAGAGGACCAGTTTGGCCTCAGAACGCTGTCAGCCACCTGCTGGTGTTAAAGAGTTTGTCTGCTCCTCTATTAAAAAGCTGTTCACCTTGTCACCTGCCACTTAGGCTAATTAAAGAAAACGTCATAATAGTTTCCACATTTAGGTCTGCATCTGCTCAGCACTGCCATATAAGCCCTTGTACCTCCTGCATCCAATGCCACTCTACCTCACCCAGAAAATATGTCAACCCTCAAATAATTTGAGGCGCCTATTAATAAAGATCTAAAGAAACAAATTAAGAACAAAACAAATCAATACACATATGTATTATAAGTCCATGACAAGAGAAACAAGAATAGAAAAATAGCCTTTTCAATGTTTCAAAGGGTCTTTGCCAAGTTAAAAGCTCCAGAAACAGCAGGAATAATTTTGCGGCAGTTCTCTTAAATCAATCCAAGGCTGAGATGTTGAGTTATAACCCTGTGGTTTTCACGCACCATGTGACGCTTTGATGCTCCCTCTGGTCAATTGAAAACAATCGGTGCTCAGAAAATTAAGAGCGTCAGACAAATCGTTGTTGTTTGAAAGGCAGCAGATCAGATGTTTGCATAAATCACATTTTTACTTTGATGCAAAGAGTATATACAGTGACTGATGCCTCATTTTGGATAGTGAGTGTAAACATTTGTTTAGCTGCAGTTCATTAAACTCAATCTCACAGCACTGATTAAACTAACTCTCTTTACTTACATTGCACATGTTAAAGTTGCATTCGTTTCCCTCTTTCAGAATCGTTTTCCTGTAACAGTATGTTTGCATTCTTCGATACAATATGCTCTTTTTTAATGAATCTGTCATTGTAACTTCTGATAGATTATGTTGCTCCTGCTGTTCCTGTGTATCTAGGTCTTAATACACTTAAAATATTTTGCATCCTTAAGAAATGTCTTTATGTGTGATATATACAGTTGTGGCTAAAAGTCTTCATATGCTCAGCAAATTTGGGGCTATTATTGATTTATTTTTCTAGGTGACATGATAACATGAGAAAGATCTTCATTGTTTGTCAAAAAGCACTTAAGCTTCAATATTATTTAATCCACACATGGTTACACAGCGCTATGATTACAAAGACAAGTTCAAACATAAACTGCACACCTCTGCTTAAAGTTGATGACATGTTTTAAAGTTGTCCAATTGCCACACCCAACTGTGTCCAAGCTGTTGATATGAGGGGAAGTTGAAGTTCTGGAAGTAGACCTCTTTCATTATTTTATCCAACCATAAGCAACATACCAATCCAACTGTCTGAAAAAAGCCCCCATAGCATGATTCTACCACCCCATGCTTGCTGGTTGGTAAAGTATTCTAATTGGCTCCTCCGGACTTGTTATTATTGTGGCTAAGAGTTTCCTCTGTCTGTAGGACTTCAGTTTAGCTTGAAGGTGTTGATTTTGGAGCAAGTGAGTCTTTGTTGACCCAGACCCTTTCAGACCATGGGAACCTGAAACTCACTTCATTGTGAACAGAGAGATTGGTGTTTCTAAACATCCTACCCTTTCATTTCCCCTGGTAAAATTGTTAAAACTGGGAGAATGAGATGACCCATCAGAACAATGATCAAAGACACATCAAAACTGGTTCTGGAATGGATAAAGCAGGTTAACACCAAGTTTCTAGAATGCCCAGACCTCAATCCCATAGTCCATGGGTCTGCTAGTGCAGTCCTCAAGGGCAGATGTCCTACTACAACTTTCAGTAAACTCCCTGGTCCAACACACCTTAATGAAATGGATGAATTACATCCGCTGAGTTCTTCAGAGTCCTGCTGATGACCAAATTATTTGATTCAGGTGTGTTGAAATAAAGACACTTCTAAAAGTTGCATGACACCAACCATTGAGGACTGGAGTTGCAGACAGTTTATAAACTATCTATGAACCATGAGTCCCTGTTAGATAACCAGTCAATTTAAAAGTGCTCTCTACCAAGACGAGTAGTTAAATATGCAGCCAGAATGACACTAAAACCTTACCAATAGCTTCCAAATGCCATAGTTCAGTTCAACAAGAGAAATATAACCAAATATTAGAGGAGGTGAATGTATACATAGTACATGTGAACTTTCTAACTCTGGTGGATGTAGTAACATTTATCTTTTCATGTTTATGTTGGCGTTGTGCATAAAAACAATTCTGGTTTCCATGTCCTGGCATCACAATAAGGAGTTGGGAAAACTAATTCCTTGCTACTTCCTGAGATCTCTGACGTTCCTGGGAAAGACAATGACACAACATAAACATGTCCCTTGAATAGCTGTTGCTCAATACCTGACTCTATTTGAAGAGACTATTTACACTCGCAGCCAAAAAGAGGCTGCCAGCAGTTTGATTTTTAAATATGAACATATGGATACAAAATCATTTAAAAGAAAAAAAACCCCACCACAATATGTTTTTACCAACTCAACATCATATCCGGCTTATTGTGACTTGAATTAATTCTGACAGCTTGTATGATGCTTTGCAACTAATAATTGTAACCAGCAAAGTTTACTTCGAGTCAGAACTACAAATACGAGATGATTTTTCTTTTTCATACAGTTTCTTGTTGCTGTTCTTTCAAGTTCTGTATCATTTGCATGTTGGTGCATGGCACACAATCTTTTTCTCATCTCAGAGTTTCTGAAGTCCTTCTGGGCCTCCATGGGCTGCTGACTGGCCGGCCTGTGTCCAGCTGTTTATTTTTCGAAAGGAAGAATGTCGGTCCTGCTGTTAAACACTGTGGTTTCACAAAGCTAACTTTAATAAGGACGCTGATGAGAGACAGAAGTGGGGGAGCGAGGGGGGGTTTCTGGGCAAGTGGGTGATGTGCATCATTTAGATAAAACTGGTTTTCAAGAGATGACTGACACACACAGGTGCAAATAAGCTCACCTGAAGCAAAAACCTCTGAGTTTTAATTAGATTTTTTTGGAAATTAACATGTACAACATGAAACAATGCATCACATGAAACCTGTTCTTTATTATGGGGAGATTTGCTGTTTGATTTGACAGAAAATAACCAAAGGTTTGACCATTTCTCCAAAATGTAGTGTCATTCTTTACACCAAGAGATTTATGATGGTGTCAGAAATTCATATCAGCCAGGTAATGCTGCACAACATTGAATGCCACTCATCATAACAATTTCAATATTTACAATATCACCACCATAAACAACTGCTTCGATAGGATATTATATTTCAGCAGCCCTATGTGCCAGTCATGCATGAAAATAATATATCTGAAGTCAGATTAACTTTATCTGATCTGATTTATACTTGTCCACTATGTCACAATAATAGATTTCTTGAAACTGTTTGATGCCACAATCTGACTGAGAGTATTATTTTCATCTTTGGTGCCCGGTGTCAGCATGGGAAAAAAATCTGGACTGCACACAGATGTCCAAGTGGACAGGCACAGATAATGAAATTTACATCTCCCAGGCTTTGAGGTCAAGTGGACAGAAGAGCAATGCTGAGAGGAATGAATTAGCCTAAAAATATATAAAAAATGTGCATCTTCTCATCAGCCAGAAGAGTTTTTAAGGGCTTTTCATGGATTTTCAGGAAGAGTGAGTGCTCAAACCACCGTTGAAAATCTTTGTTGTCACATCTTAATACCAACCTCATGTTTTACATTACAGAACAACATAAAACACAGGCTGTGTTTTCTGAGTGCTGCTCTCTTCCGAGTCATTGGAGCACAGACAACAGCAGCGTGTCAGAAAATTTAGTCGTTGTTGTTGCTCAAGTTACCCGAGGATAGTAATCAACTATTAATTACCATTTACTTCTTCAAGAAACAAATCCAGTTACTTCACTAAATAATTTTTTTTCTAAATTGTTACTTTAATAACAACTTTTCTTAGCTACATTTTAAAAACATAATGCACAGAGAGGTGAGTCGCTGTCAGAGGTTTACAAGTGAAATTGACTCTGTTACCTGCTGGGGTCATGTCAATAGCGAGTTGTCTGGGGGTTTCTGGTGTGGTTTGCTTGGCACTTGCTCAGATTGAATTTATCCATGTCTAGCTCATAATGAACACAACATAGTTTAACTAGCGCCAGTTCTCAACAAGCTCAGTGCTTTTCTAAAGGTACTTTACAACAGGTCCAACTCATCATTAGAGGCATCTAATTCAGTCCAAATTTGTTGAGAATAATAAATATGCTATGTTGAAGGTTTATTATTATCATTACATTGTGTTATATATTATTTTGACTGAGAATAAGCAATTGATGGATTTACAGTAAACTTGTTAAAATCTATACAGAAGAATGCAGTTATTTATCCAGAAATGCCTCTTTAATCCAAATTCAAAGCCCAAACTGAGACCTCAGAAAAGTGGCCTCATGCAAAAAAAATTCCAGCTATCCAAGAGTTTGTGTTCACCTTTCCTGTGACAAATGAACTGAGCACACTTAAGCCTCCCACAATCCTCACAATAAGAAGAAGATATCATGAGGAGTCAGTCACTTCTATATTCCCTTCTTAGCGTAATGAAAGAAGATGTGCAGACATATAAATTGAGGGTTGGGTGTAACCTGAGAAGACGAGGTTCAAACAGATGGGAATCTCAGCTAAAATTCAACGCAGAGCCAACAGATGACTGTCTGTCAATCAAGTCGAACAAATTAATCAGTGAAACTGTCAAACCATTAGGTAAAATAATTCTCAAATAAAGAGAAACTAAATGTTTGAACCCTATTCTCTAACCAGGGCTTATACATTTTCATACACAGAAACTTGACTTTTTGCAGCAGCAGGGTAGAGAGCAGCTTGCCTTTTAAAGATTGTATATTTAACTCCCCAGTTTGAAATCCCCATCCCCCCTGCAGCATAAAGCAATAAAGCCACCTGGATTTTGCGCCACAGGATACCCTCTTCATAACCGACCTCATACATCGTGAATGTGCAGCCGGTCGCTTTCGAAGCCTTCACTAAACATGTGCCTGCGGACATCAAAACAAACACACAGGTAAAATTCTCACACACAGAGCTGGGTGTGTGCTCTGGTCTGGCGCTCTGAACTTGCCGCAGGCCTTCGTGAAACAAATCCAAAACGAGCCCACTTAGGGAAAGAAATTTCCTGCTGTTATTGTTTTAGAGTGGCCATTAATGGTTCTTATATGTGCTCTGTATTCTTCCTGTGGCCATAGGTTCCTGTAGGTAGCAGCAAGCTTCCTGTCTGATTTACAGCGGCATTAAAAACAAAATGTTGCCGTGGGGGATGTCGGTCAAATTGTACAGCTTCATCTCTCCCCCAAAAAAGAGACTTTTTCCTTTCTTTTCAGGTGGGAATGCAGGACACGGAGAACTTGAGGCTCCCTCTGTGCTTCCAAGGTGAAAGATGGATCTCCAGACAGGTTCGTCAACACCACCAACATCACATAAATAAAGCTGTACTTTCTATATTTTCTGTTGTTCTAAATAGATTTTTGCAAAAGTATTCAAACTCCTACAGCTTTCAACATTTTCTCATATTAGAACTGCAAATTTCAATGTATTTTACAAAGATTTTATGTGACAGACTGACATACATCTGTACCCAATTTTGAAATGAATGAAACCTATACATCGTCCTTAAAATATTTATAAGAAACACCTTCCATTACAATTACAACTGATAGGTTTTTGATGTACCATCCTTGTATATTAAGAGACTAACGTTGTTCTTCTTTGACAACCCTCCAAAACTCGGTCAAATTAGCTACAACTAGGATTACAGTAAAAAATATTGCATGAGCTCATAGAAGAATGGATGCCTTTATATTTTCCGAACTTTGTCTCTATCAGAATAGCACATCGAGATACTAAAAACCTGTTCAATGTTCTTACAAAATGTTCTTTTTGTGAATATCAAACTTAGTCTTGTAACAGAATCTAAATTGAAATCTGTTCTGCATCATTCACATGAGTTCAACACTTTCACGTCCCCACATGTATGGTGTGTTCAGGGTGATGGGCAGTGTTAGTTTTCCACCACACACAACCTTTTTGCTTTCAACAACAGTCGTATTCTGGAGTGCGATACTAATATTTTATAAGGCAGTTGAACACAATTGCCTCCCACACTTCTAATCTTTTTACTTGTAAAAAAAATAACCTGCCATCTTTTGTCTATCTGATTTACAATTATGCACTAGTTTGTATTGGTCTACACTTCTGAAATTGGAAGCATGTCCCCTTCAGTGTCCATATGACCCCATATCTAATTGAAAGTGATCTGATTGCACAACAGCAGGCCTAATGTCATAACCTTCTATATACCACCAAAGACTGATGCACACCACACACTTAACAAGCTCAGCCCTAACCATTTAAAGATGGGCTCTAAAGGTCATGTAATTGCTTGTTTTGTGTGACCAACTGTCCAAACAGACACAAAAGGCAATCAAGGTGAAGGTCCTCACTATGAGGAGGCCGTAAAAGGAGGATCCTTTACTTTGTAGCTTCCTCCCGGTCTGGTATCAGACTTGTTAAACAGCTTCTAAATGCAAGCTGGAGAAACATGACAATACACCCTGTTCTACACAGGACACAAACAGGGTCCACATGGCTCTAATTACTGCAGGCACCAGAGAGGTGTTCAAGTGCAAGTAATGAGGGTTTGTATGGCAGGCAAGCTGTGTGTAGTGTGTGCGAGCCAGTGGAGAGACCGGCTGGGTGCTAACTGCAAACACCTGAAGCTTGTAAGCAGAGTTGTTCTCAGTGACAGTTTGCCTGAGACTTAACAGCTGCTGGCCATCTTATATCTCAGAGCATAAAAGTGTCACAAAGTGAAGACGCGAGGGGTGAAAAGGTTCCTCAGATGAAAGTGGTGGATCTAATGATGCTGTCTCCCCATTTTTCTTAGCCAAAAAGTTTAACCTTATAAGTGAATTTTCTTAACAAGAGCAAAAGTGCCTCTCAGAGTCATCCTTGAAAAGCTTAATACCTCATCATCCCAGAATCAGCTGCAGAAATGCTGCCCCCTGTTGGTGTGCAGCTTTTCATGCACGTTGAAAGCTGAGCACCCTGATGTGTCGGGCATAACTCCAATGGCAGAAATGCCTCTCATGATGTGTGGCAGCATGGCTCTCGCTCACACAGACAGGCAGAAATACCTCAGCCTGTGATACCGGAGGTGGAAAAGCTCGAGTTTCAGATGCTGGGAGCGGGTGCTAAAGGGAGAGGAGGGTCTCTTCTTACAGAGGCGTATTGGGAGGCTTCTGTCGGCCCCCTCAAAGGCCGAGGGTCCAGAGCTCTGATGTGTGCCACTCAGGCACCCACATGCCTCCGTGATATGAACTGTAAACTTTCTCACAAGCATGCAGATGGGATGTAGACATGTAAGCCAAGGCACATTCAAATACCTGCATATTATTGAGTAACTGATGTATCGTGCACACACACACACGAGTGTGTAGAGTGTCACTTTTTTTTTCTTTGGTAACAAATCCTTTTTGTGTAGAGATTGTAACAAGAATGTATTGGGCAATCTAACTGCAAAGGCAAAAACAAAAACGTTCACAAGCAGACCCTCGCATCAAAGCCGAAACAAACAACACGGTCCTTTGTTTTACTAAAGACAAAAAGAAACCACATCGCCAGACCAGCAACTGAGAGGAAAGAACTTTAAATACACTCATAAGAGTTGAAATAGGAGACTGGACTTCAATGTAAAAATCAGTTCGATTCATCAACAGTTCACGAAAACATTAAAATACAGACAAGCAAACAAATTGATATTATGTAGTAACTGGCTCTGAATTAAAGGGGCAACATAAGGTCAACCTAATCAGAAAACATTCTATGACAACTCAGAATGTATTTAAGTAAAAAGTAAAGTAACAAAGTAGTAGGTAGAAAGTACACCACTGTAAACATTTTTACATTTTATGACCTTGCAACCACAAACTTTACATTGTTTTTATTAGGATTTTATGTGACAGACCTACACAAAGGGATGCATTCAACAACTAAAGCCATCTAAAAACTGTGATGTGTTATGGAAAACGGGGGAGAAAAAAAAGCATTGTGGAAATTAAAAAATTAAAAGTATTGTTTGAAGTTAACCTCAAACATATAGTTGACATGTGGTGTTTGGGGGATACAGTACATAACACTAAGGCATGTGAGCGGCAGAATCATGCTCTGGAGAATTTTTAAAGATTTAGATTTTTGAAAAGATTTTACAAAAACCCTTTATCCTCCTTCCCCTTCACAATGATGCATCACTTTGATGGTCCCCCACATGAAATCACAATTAAATATGAATTAGTTTTTGTTTGTAAAAATGTTGACAACAACAAGAAGATGCAAATGCAGCTTTTGGAGTTCATTTGGTTTAGAAATAACCTTTCGACTGTAAATACTGCTGCAGAATTGAATATGATTAATCCAGCTAAGTTTGCTAAACTTGCAGAGAAAATGTCTTAAAAGTCTATATAAAAAAGCCGGATTGTCTGAATGTCAGCTTCAGTAAAACACACACTTACTCTCTCACGCAACCACGCACACACAGACACACATCCTGTTGCAAGAAGGCAAAGGCTTTGGCCTGTACGCCTTCCCCTTCCATAGGTCAAGTAAAATATGTAAACTATAAAATACACAGTTGGTCAGCAGGTCACTCAAACAGGAGCTTGGACCTCACCCATATGTGTGGGCACCTCTCAGCACGTACATCACACCAAACCAGCAACTTAACCCCAAATAAGAGAGATAGCATCTTTCTTAAAACCACAGGCATTTCAGGGAACTGTGTGTGTAACATGATGTGGAACACACACCGTTCCCCACCGGGGGAACTATGACAAACCCCCTGTAATAAACACCACAAGTCCAGCAGAGCCTGTCCTGAGGCGAACATCAGCCCCCCAATGGACACAAGCCTGGAGGGATCAGGCTGGACGACCCAAATGTCCAAAAGTGATGTTCTGAGAAAACTCATTCAGACTTCACAAATACTCCAGTTTAGGAGAAGATTAACTGTTTGCACAGGTTAACTTTCAGCATGTTTTGTGTGTTTTAAGCATGCTTTGTGTGTTTTGGTAATGGCAGATAATAAAGGAAAAAAAAAAACAGATGCAGGTACCTGGAGGACAGGAGCACTCTTGGCCAACATCCCTAGCAGTCCGCAATTTTGGCATCAGAGCTGCCACTTTCTGAAAATACACAAAACAGAGGAAGAAATAGAATATTTTTAACAATGAAACTTATATTTGCATAGCCATAGGATGGGTTATAATGTTGCAAGCTCCCTGTCTCTCACATACAGTCCTTAGCTAGCTTAAATGAAGACATGGGTTGATGTCTACAACTGGTTGTACAGATGCACTGATCAGGCTTTTCTTAGTGGACACCAATTTCTGGTTTTCATTGAGTTCTGACTTGAAGATTAAAATTTTGTTTGTTTTTTAAGAGGAAAAAGTATGTGCTACATGAGTTTGATAGAAATAGCAATTTTAAATCAATCGCAAAACAAGGAATTACAGGATTGCACCTATATGTGCAGAAAAGTCTCATGTCTCCATGTCCTTTATTCAACTCATAAAAATGCCATAGTATGTGTTGTTGGTTGTGTTTAAAAAACAGAAAAAGGTGGAAAAATGTTTGATGCTTTGATAGACAGAGGGGAAAATACCCATTTTTTTCTGTATTGATGATCATCAGAGCCGATCAAGATAAAATTGATGTATTCCCACATATGGCTGATTGATTGGTCCATCTACAATTTATAGGGGAGCCTTGCAGTAGACTATGTCCTCCTTCGATCCCTAATGGCGCAGCCCAGGAGATATTCCCAACCACCACATATTTCTTTATCAAAAATAATCGATTTTGACCATGTACCTCCTCCACAAGCTTTCCCACTGGGGCGCTGAGCTCTGAAACGAGAGTCCCATCTTCGTATTTGAAAGACCTCTGCGGAGACTGGAGGATGGACGCCCTGTCCATCTCCATGTGCAGCCGGTTCTCCAGCCGATGGGTCCTGAAGCTCATCAGAAGACACACGGTGACTGAGCTCAGAGACATGAGCAGGCAGAAAGCGATGGGAAAGCCAGGCAGCCATCGCTGGACTCCGGACTTGGTGGCACACTGACACACCGGCTTGCTTTCCCCGTTAGAGCCGCTGCTGGCTGTCTCCATGCTTGGAAAAACTCTCAAACGGTGAGCAGAACCAAACCAAAATTCCTTCTTTTTGTTGATGCAGTCCTGTCAACAAGTTGCAATAAAGTTCGGTGAAGTAAGCAAGCAGCGCTCCTTACTCAGTAACAACACCAGACAGCAGCACAGTGGGCTCAGGCTTCAAAGCGCAATCCTAAATTTGTCCTGGAGTAAGAGGTAGCAGCAGTGCGCGCAGGGTTTGAACCACGGATAGATAGGAGCGATGCGGAGACCAACCAGGAAAGACTCACATCGGAGCTTTCTGCGGGGATACGACTGGATCAGATGTGTTCCTTTCTAAAAGTTGCGCGTTAAAGTGGTGTGGCTACGCCGCCCTGCCTGACCACGTGGGAGGCTGCAGATTGACAACTGGGTGTGAGAATGACCCGGAGAACAAACGGAGCCCACTTAGGACGCACAGCTCATTATGCGCTGACTCTCCCGAGACTGATTTACTAATGAATCTCTCCAAGGAAGGATTAAAACCTTTTGAATTAATACTTTTATTGACGGTTGTTGATAAAGGTCAGTACCAAGCTTATAATATTCAGTTAAGGTCGAACCTGCCCACAGAAAAATAAAATGTTTTGGTAGAAACCATACAGAATTTTCCGAAATCTGCAGCTTTGATAAACTGACCAACGCGATACTTTAACAAAATCCGTCCTTGATGGGAATTCTGATGATGTGATTTAATTCAGGCGATTGTCTTTTAATAGAAAAGGGCTCCATGCCGCCACCATGTGGATTACTAAAGGTACTGCTTATAATGAAAACGCTTACGCATTCGTTAGTTCTTTCTGGTCACCTTTATTGAGACGTATAATGCAAAAAAATACATAACCAATCAATGAAAAATGGAAACAAAAACTATGTACAAGTTTTCACCCTGCAATGTAGCTTATACATCTACAATCCAAAAGAAAGCAAGAATTAGTCTTTTAACCATTACAATTAAATATACAAACTAAAAATCCCATAATTTAAAAAGGTTTCACTGGTATAAGTGTAATTGTTACAGTTTAAATAAACAGAAAACAAATGGTTGAAATTGACATCTAAATGGAAAAAGTAAGAACTTAATGAGTGAGACCAAACAGCAGTTTCATGGACAAGACAGCAAAGCAGGGCAGTGACTGATGCAGTCAAGAATACATCTCTCCTGGAGAATCAGGATATAGAGGCTGATTGAACCATCATACATGTCAAGGTAACAGGTAGGTCTACATATTGAGAGGTTCAGCCTCATTTGCTACCGCCACTGCTGCTGCTGGAGCTCCTGGTGCTGCTGCCTCGGCTGCCACTCTTCCGACTATTGCTGGTCTTGTAGTAGCAGTCAAAGAAGGGATGTCGAAGTGCCTGCTCCAGGCTGAGGCGATTCGATGGGTCATATTCCATCATCTTCTCTATCAGGTCAAAGAGCAGCCGGTGGTCTTCACTTCTAGATATGATGTAATGCTGTGGAGGAGGAGTTTGAAAGTGATTACTTCTACTACAATAGCAAAATGAGGAAGTAAAACTGAATTTCAGCAGGAAGGAAAGCCTGCACTTGATTTTGTTTTTTTAATTCCACAATTAACCATGTACCTTGAGGGGTTTGCAGTGTTTCTTGACGTATCTCCCAGCAGAGCTGTGAACGTCCCAGTCCAACTTGTTTCGGTGAACATATCGTCGTTTCCTATATAATATGCAAATGTTTAGACTAAAGTAAACATCTCATGCTTAATCTATGCCACTTCTACTCCTTGTGAAAAATTCAATGAAAGAATAAAAGTTGAACATAAAAATTTAAGAGTACACTTAATCCTCTCAAATTAAACAAAGCTTTAAGCGATGGTGAAAATCTAAAACTGCAGATAGATAAGTTTTATAGATGAGGCAAAATGCTGCCATTTTGATCAAGAGTTTGTGTTCAATAAAACCCAATTGTAATACTTTCCTTTTGACTATGAATAATATTTTAGATGCTTTTTGCCAGAATAATCATGTAGTACTGTACAGAACATTTTTAGCAGTAAAAATTATTGGTAAGATCTTTGATTATTACAAAATGTAATATTACCCTTGTAAAATTAGAATGGCACAATCCAAATATTTATTGTTAGAACTATAAATGAATGCTTACTTGGTTTTCTCCAGGAGGTT